>MCJB01026010.1:26541-120119 GCA_002018475.1 Nicotiana obtusifolia
AAAACCTACCATTTCTCCTAAGCCACCGCCCCCAAACGCTCTCTCTTCTCTCCTCTGTAAAACCCTAGCAGCCGCCTCCCTTATCCTCTCCAACTCTAACCTTAACATGAAATCATTCCATGATTCCATTTTCTTATATGCTCTGTCTCATTGTTACTTACACGATTATGGTATTACTTAGTACTTGCCTATTTTTGGCAAGTACTGGGTATTGCGGCCAAACGCACAGGCAAATATACGCGGTCGTCAAGTAATAAAGTGACTAAAAGCTGGATGTCGAATCCACGAGGACTTGTGATTAACTATTAACTAAATTAGACTATCCTAATTACATAAACAAGGATTAATCCCAAAAGTATTGGTGCTAAAGTAATTAAACTAAAAGGAAAATAAATAATGAACTGTAAACAGAGGAAGAGCATATTTTTGTATTATTAATGTGATGAAAACGATCTAGGGTTATGGGCTATCTAACATTCCTATTGTATTCTTCAATTGAATTAACTAATTAATTTATCTAGTTTATTGGTTAACAGGGTTAACATTACTCATAAGAATCTGTTGAGTTCTTACTCGCCTATTCGAGCTAATTTAAGCTGATATGTATATGGAATTAGAACTAACAAGAACGCATTTATAATTCATGCAAAAGATCAACCAAGCAACACAATTAGGTATATGTCTATCCTAACCGCGAATCTGTTCCCCGATGCCGATGTTCAAGAACTTGCTCTACTCAATCCAATATACAATCTAGAATTCACACTTTCGAGTTCAATTCTAGTTTCGTAGATCGTATTCAATTGGTGATCAAGAAATCAAATAATTAAGTATAGGATTGAATAAATAAACTAATACAATAAATTAAGAAATTAAAATCAATATTCGAATAACAATAGTCAGGAAAGAACCACAACCCTAGAACATGAAGTTTAGCTCCATATAGACATGGTAGCAAAACAATAAATCATACAAAGAAACATAAAAATTACTAAGATTGGTGGAAGAAAAGATGAAACCCGGCCTCCACGGCGGCTCTGTGCTCTCCCTTGGTCAAAATTTCCTCTCAAAAATGTTCTCCCTTCTCTAAAATAGATTTAGAACCCCTTTTATATGAGTTGGGGGTGTGTAGGGCCGAAATAACCACGTCCCAAGCGAAATAGGACAAGTCCTCATCACTAGCGCCTAGGGTAGCGTGGGGCGCTAGCCCTGGCGCTGGAAATTCTGCACTTCTAGAAACTAGGCCACAAGTAGCGCCCCACACTACCTGTGGCGCTCAAATGTACACTTTTGCCTTTTCTTCCCATTTTCGCTCCAATTCGTACGCTTTCGTCCCAAATTACATCCGAATGATTCCTACACATAGAAATACCACAAATTAGCTTAAATAATTATATTATACATCTGAAATATACGAGACATGAGCACAATGCGAGGAAATATACATAAAAATATGCATACTTTAAGCCGAATATCAACTCCCTACCCTTAAATGTTGCTCATCCTCGAGTCAACCAACAAATTACTCTTATCACTGAGCACTCTATACCTATGACCATGGTTGATAGCAACAATTAAACTCTAGCATATGCAATCATATACACTTCCCTTTTCTTATGTCATTTTTCAAAAATATTCAAACAAAGACAATATGCTCACAACAATCCTAGCCTCAAAAACAACTCAATGTCCCAATACACTCGTGGCTTGAACACCCAACATCCTAGAGTAGTCTAATAATGTTACCTATCCCTCGTGAAACCATGTGCCCTCACAACAAAAGCGAAGAGAGTAAGTTGAATCCACACATCCAAAGCTCATGATTAGTTATAGTTTAAGGACTCATTTGTATATTAAAGAAATCTCTCACTCTCACAAAGAAGTCACATGCATGCAATTGGTACCATAGTTGTTGCCCTTAATACAAATATCTACTAATGTAAGCTCGCTCGATCTAAAATCAATTAGGAGTTTTTCATGGTTGTAATGTGGGCTAAGGGATGGGTAGGATATATTTAAGAACAGTGACTAACCCTCCTAAGTACTTTAACACATCACATAATCAACTTTAAGCGCAAATTCTTCAATCCCAACTACAATTTCACAAACAAAATCACCCTAAAAAATGTTTTCTCATTCGTTAAGCACTATCGTCATTTACACTCCACTAGCAAGCACAAGATATCATTTTATTCATCTACATATTTTTGTTTTTGTTTTTGTTTTTCTCTTCTTTTTTTTCAACTATTGTTTTCTTTTTGCAATTTTCGTTAGTGGTGTATTCTTTTACGAAACAAGTGCACCTTTCTTCCTTTCATTGGTTCCACTTAAAAGCCACCCCACACTTAGTCCCTTCTTACTTCTTTTAGCGCTCATTTCACAATTAAAGTGCTTTAAGAGGTAAAAGGATCAACACAATATCAATTAAGAACAAAACGGGTATAGGCTTGTAATATGGATGCCAAATAAAATCTATAGGGATAATTTTTATTTATGGTAAGCGATAAGTTCAAAGAGATCAAAGAAAGCCTAAAATCATTTTTCAAACCAAGCATCACCTAAAATTTCACTTTGACCCACATACCGGGCAAGTTTTAGAATCAATTACAAAAACTTGGAGTACACAAAAACCTCACCACACATGAGACATGACTCACTAACGACGGCCCCATTTCGACTCCCTAGAAATGCAAGTATTCACGGAGCCACGAGATATTAAGCATTAGGCACAAAGTAAACACAAGTCAAGAAAACGAGACATAGGCGTCGCAAAACATGCTATCCAACTAAACAAGGCATCATCAATAATTTCAAATCATAGGAAAGATATTATACATGCCAAAGCCTAAATATGCTACTATCAAACAAGTCAGGGGTGCCTAGGTTCATCATTCTTCTTCCTTTTTATTCCCTAAATTCTTAATCCACTCTAAAAGAAAAAAAACTACCCGGTTCAAACTACATCCCATGAAAAAGAACCGAGGCACAAAGAAAACCACGGGGGATTATTGCTACCTATGGAAAACTAAAAGAAATATTTTTTTTTATTTTACAATTTTTTTGTTTAGACTTTAATCTCTCAAGAAAATTGTCTAGGAGATCCATCGTCGGGGAAAAGTCCAATTTGTTTCAAAAAAAAAAATTCTTTAGTTTTGTGATTTTTTTTAATAAAGCTACTAAAGCTACTAAAACTACTACTACTATACTACACCATTAATTCTGCTAACTATGCAATTAAAAATAAAAAGTTAGCTAACAATAAAAAGATAAGAAACTAACAATATATATTATAATACTATGCAAAACACAGAGGGTCTTCCACCCTACACTTAAAAGAGTGCAGTGTCCCCAATGCACAAATAAAGTAAAAATAACAAGTGGACAAGAAACTCCTTGAAAGGCCAAATGCCGAAGCAATAGCAGCTCACGGGGTACTTATACTTCTCCCAAAGAAGATCATTTGTGCGAGTACCTCATACTAGTTCCAACCATCTGGCTAACTTTTGCACGCTTCTAGCGACTTTTCTTCCTATGCTCATAATCCTACAAAACAAAACAACACTACAAAAATAATAAAAAAAAAAAATATACAAAAATAAACAAAAATAAAATAAAGCAATTAAGTTGGGTTGCCTCCCAACAAGCGCCTAATTTAACGTCGCGGCACGACGTGAACCACTTTTTCCTCCACCTTGAACTTATGAATTGTACCCCTAACATGGCATCCAGTTTGCGGCTATGCTCAAGTGGTGGAGCTACAAATATAGCCAAGCCAAATAATATATTTTCCACTCTGTACTTCTTGGTCTTTAGATGAGGAATGTTATTTTTGCTTTTTGGCACAACTAATTCAAGAATATAAGCACCCCATTCTTCGTCCGTTGGCTCCTCCAAAGGCTCAGATGGCTCAATTTCCATGTCATCATCCAAACATAATGTTGAAAAATGTATGGAAAGAGGACCAATATGCCCCAACTCTAGAATCATATTACTCTTTACATCTTCGTATTTACATGCACAAGAGTCTTCAAATATGACATTATCGGCTTCCTCACATGGCTCTAGTGTACTTTTCTCAACATGGGCATCATCAACAAAAATATGCTCAAATAATTATCTCTCCACTTTTAGCTCCTCAATTTGGCATATAAGCTCCTTTTCAGCTTCACACAACTCATTACTATTTTGTTGGGCGTTAGACGCATCAACCTTTCCATTCAATTGAGCCTCTAATTCGTGAATAGAGTGCCAAATTTTTCGATCTCTTGTCTCAGTTCAGATCTTCCTTCTCTAAAGTATCTCATCTCACTTGTAATTTCCTCACGTTGAGCCTCATATATTTTCAATTTGTCAGCTTGTTCCGTTAGCCAAGTTCGGCTCAAAATCATTTCTTTTTCAAATTTATTTTCTTGCTGGTACTCGTTTTCTTCATTTAATTCTTCCAGATTGGCCTTCATTCTTGTGATTTCTCCCTCATTCTTTTTCATATCTTTTTTGAGTTCACCCTGTTGCTCTGCTACTTGCCTTAGAATATCCCTAATATATGCATCACGTTTCATATCATGCACTTCATTGCCTCTATCAAACTCACAAACACTATTAGAAAGATCATAATATTGGCTCAGAGAAGGATAAAAGGAATTAGGACAACCATCCCAATGACCCCCTTGACCACCACATATATTACAATTATTCCACTCGAAGGATTGATATTGTGCGCACAACTCGGTCGCGGGAACATTCTGACAATTTTTCCACCAGTGGAATCCCCCACAATATGGACAAGGATCATCAAAATAAGAATAACCATCATTCGAACAATTTTCATTCCAAGATGCCATGTTAAAATAAATAAAAAAAATACTAATTAAACTAAAAATATATTAAAAAAGAAATAGCTAATTCTAGGTCCCCGCCAATGTCGCTAAAAACTTAGTGCGGCCAAACGCACATGCAAGTATACGCGGTCGTCAAGTAATGAAGTTACTAAAAGTCGGATGGCGAACCCATGAGGACTTGTGATTAACTATTAACAAAATTAGACTATCCTAATTATCTAAACAAGGATTAAACCCAAAAGTAGTGATGCTAAAGTAATTAAACTAAAAGGAAAATAACTAATGAACTTTAAACAGAGGAAGAGCAGATTTTATATTATTAATCTGATGAAAACGATCTAGGGTTATGGTCTATCTAACATTCCTATTGTATTTCAATTGAATTGACTAAGTAATTTATCTAGTTTATTGGTTAACTGGGTTAATATTGCTCATAAGAATCTGTTGAGTTCTTACTCGCCTGTTCAGGCTAACCTAACGCTGATATGTCTATGGAATTAGAACTAACAAGAATGCATTTATAATTCCTGCAAAAGATCAACCAAGCAAGGAAATTAGGTATATGTCTATCCTAACCGCGAATCTGTTCCCCAATGCCCGGGTTCAAGAACTTGCTCTACCTAATCCTATATATAATCTAGAATTTTCACTTTCGAATTCAATTCTAGATTCGTCGATTGTATTCAACTGATGATCAAGCAATCAAATAATTACGTGCAGGATTGAATAAATAATCTAATACAATAAACTAAGAAATTAAAATCAATATTTGAATAACAATAGTCATGAAAGAAGTACAACCCTAGAACGTGAAGTTTAGCTCCACATACATGGTAGCAAAACAACAAATCATACAAAAAAACATAAAAATTACTAAGTTTGGTGGAAGAAAAGATGAAACACGGCCTCCACAGCGTCTTTGTGCTTTCCCTTGGTCAAAAGTTCCTCTAAAAAACGTTCTCCCCTCTCTGAAATAGGTTTAGAACCTCTTTTATGTGAGTTGGGGGTGTGTAGGGCCGAAATAACGAAGTCCCAGGCGAAATAGGACAAGTCCCGGTCACCAGCGCCTAGGGTAACGTAGGGCGCTGGAAATTCTGCACTTCTGGAAAACGGGCCACAGGTGGCGCTCCACGCTACCTATGGCGCTCAAATGTACACTTTTGCCTTTTCTTCCCATTTTCGCTCCAATTCGCACACTTTCGTCCCAAATTGCATCCGAATAATTCCTATACTTAGAAATACCACAAATTAGCATAAATCATTAAAATTATACATCCAAAATATACGAGACATGAGCACAATGCGAGGCAATATACATAAAAATATGCATACTTTAAGTCGAATATAACCGGGCTCTGAATCAAGAGAATCAAGCTTCATTTGCTTAACTCTAGATGATATCTCGTCTGTATACGTTCATTGCAATGCTATATAGGTCTGATTCACAACGATCTTTGGCCAATCTTTGATTTCTCTCAAACTATGGTTTGCCTAGTTTTTCTCTTAATCCTATTCTAAATTGATTTTGCATGCTATTCTTTCCTTTATTATGTTTGATGGACTGTTTTTCCTTGTTTTGTTCGTTTGATGTTATTGCTATATAAACCCATTCCCTAAATCCCCAAAGATGGACATGAACTACTATTATTCTCTCACTCTCACTCAGTCTACACTATTTTAAAATTGAAGCTCTTGGCCGGCTGAAAGCCAAGGCCACTAAAATTTGACTGTTTGACCTCTCTCAGTGTGAGCACTGCCCGAGGTTCATCTGAGACCTTTGAGAACTCTGACACACTGAGTATTTTTGGATTTCTAATGTTTCACCTTGTTACTGATAAGCAAGCTATTGGCACTTAGTTTCTACCTTATTTGCTCGTTAATTCTACGAACTGGTGAGTATTGAGACTCTCCCAATTTCATTCTCTCTTGCTTGTGTTCATACTTTGTATGCTCATGTCATTTAGGCCTCTGTGAATCAATATGATAGTGTTTTCCTCTGTTTTCATTCATGTTTGCCTTATAATTATCCTATACCCCTGTGCTTTTTTAGCATCTGGACCTGTTTGAACTCTAAGCTTGGAGGCATGCCCATTCTATGTGTGCCACTTGAATGATTCCTGATAACCTTAAGCCTGCTCTAATATTCTGATCACCTATTGTTTGTTATGAGCCCCCTCTCATGCCTTGCCTTGGATTCTCGTGTTATGCCCCGACCTTGTAGAGCGCGACCGGTGCTCAACTGAGATATATCAGTCAAGCAAGCCTACTTGATGCCTCCAACCCGACATTACCCATGAATCAAGTGAAGATGCATACCATTCGTTGAACAATGAGAGGATTTCATAAACAACACCAACTTAAATGCGATTAGTTACTTCATTTATAATTCCCAAAATACATTACACATTCATAGTTTAGAAGTGAAAACATGTAATACATGTACATTTCTAGTTTGACTTTCCAAAAATCAAGATACAACCCACACTATGTCTACGGAGCCTCTATCAGATACATAAGAGTAATGTGATGGTGTCGGCAATAAGGCCTCGGCTATACCTCAAAACACTATACGTAAGGGACAAAAGATACAAGACCCTGATATGAAGTGGGACTCACCAAGTCAGCTAAGAAGAGGGTATATGCTATCACTGATCGATGCAGCCTGCTGTGGAGTCACCTGCATCCATTAAAGATGCAGTGCCCTGGCAAAAAGGGAATTAGAACATGTGGAATAATACTAGTATGTAAGACTAAACACACTCTCAATGAATCGAGTAACAATACAAGGAGAAGGAAACATGGAATCAATGATGGCCTCAAACAATATTAGAGCATCAAGTTAAGAGAAAGATAATTTTGCAAGTAAACATCAATATTTTTAAATTAGGAGATCTTTAGTACCGATACACCATCGTGCTTTTAGCATGGAATCCGATCTCGGCCCCATTGGCTAAGCTATCTCAACCGGAGACATACAATCACAACACTACCATGTGCGCGACATGGCATCCGATCTCGGCCGGATCGGCTAAGTCATTTTACCACAATGTCGTGTGGGTCAACGTAACATTACGCTAGCAATCATCTCATCCCAATTAAGGGGAATAATCTCAACACATCAATCTCATCCCATTTAAGGGGAATAATCTCAACATATCAATACGGGGATTTACCCCTCAATCACTCCTACACCAGCACGTGTAGTTTCGGGGCCAGGTTGTTTAAACCTACCCTTCCTTGGTGACTAACGACACTCCCAAAACATTTATTATATAAAGGAGTTACAACTCATTTCATAATATTTCACACATCCTTTCATTTCATTGGCATTATTGGCCACAAGTGTAGTTTTCATTCTCGGCACGATGGCCACATTTTATATTTCATACTCACTTTCAAGCATCATCATAAGTTATCAACAATAAGAGAATTTGGAATCAAGACTTTAAATATGTATATGAGCAAGAGTCTTAAGCACATTCTGTTTTCTTTCAAAAAATAAGCATAATAAACTTGTATTTGAAACATAAATTGAAGTCATAACATTTTGTCACATAACCCATACTTGAATACATTCTCGGAGGAGAGCATAATATGATAGGAGAAATTGAAACACATTTTGAACATATAATTTTTGACACAATACTTGTTTACAATAACTGAATATACTCAGAATGGCTCGACACATAGGAATTAGGAACTTGAGCCAATCATACTTGAATCTTACGAGAACATCATGGAATTCGACTCTACAAGAGAAGTTTAGCCAACATACCTCGCTTGAGCTTTACTTAGGTTACTACAACGTCCAAACACTCCTAGAAATTTCAATCTATAAGAAAGTGATAAAAATTGAATCATAATTAGAGGGATTCTCATGATATAAGTCTCTTGGGAATTTTGTCAAACACCTATTATGCAAAATCGACTACAAGGCTCTACAATGGTAATCCCTCTCTCTCTCTCTCTCTCAACCAATTTCAACAAGAATCTATCTGAATTAGTTCAACAACCTCACATACTACCTGTTATTGGCACATGCATGACCTATCTCCAACTCCACAACTTACTTAAACCCATAACAATTGCATGAAAGTTTTAGGATAAGGTCGTACTCGAATAGTTGATGGTCTAGAGAGTGAAATTTTCAAGTTTGGGGCAAGAATTGATGATCAAAGCACTTGGGGTTTCCTCTTGTCTCTCTAAAGCACTCCCCTCTCTCTAAAATAGTCGTTTAAACCAGCCAAAATAACCTCCAATCATTTTATAAGAAATGGGGTCGGGTTATAAATATAGAAAATGAACTCTCCGAACTCAGCTATGCGGTCACAAAGTGCACCGCGGATCAGGTCTGCGGCTCACAAAATAAACTGCATAAATGGTCCCAAAAACTGGGTTGTTCAGGTAGGGTCTACGGTAGTTCTACGGTCCGCAGACCGGTTATGCGATTGCATAATGCGCCGCAAAAGTCTCCCTCCGGAATTTTTCATGCTGATTTTGCGACGGATGTGTGGCCCGTGTAACGATTATGTGGTCGCATAATGGACCGCAAAATGATCTCCAAAATTGGCTTTGTTTCTATTGCACTCTGTGGCGGATCTGCGGTCCGCGAAGTGGTTCTGTGGTCGCATAGTAGACCACAGAAATGCCATGTTCTGCATAAATGATTCTTTCAACTCTCCAAATGCATTGCACAACCAAAAAAGTCCATACCGCTGCGAGCTTGCAAGCTGCGAAGATTATCTACAACCTTGAAATGTGTCAGCTTAACTCGGCACCACAAAGCCCCG
This sequence comes from Nicotiana obtusifolia, assembly GCA_002018475.1. Classification (NCBI taxonomy): domain Eukaryota; kingdom Viridiplantae; phylum Streptophyta; class Magnoliopsida; order Solanales; family Solanaceae; genus Nicotiana; species Nicotiana obtusifolia. The sequence continues at coordinate 36,170 of MCJB01026010.1, forward strand.
GGTTCTAGGTAAAATTTTATGGGGCCTTACATCTTGTACTAGAACTCTTAGGGGATTATCTCCTGCTAGAACTTGCTTGAATGAGCTTACTTTTACTGAATCTTTTACGTGTTATCTACTATTTCTCTGCAAACTGATCATGATTATGTGAATCCTGTACTTACTTAAACATGTTTCTCTGCTATTTGTGATCCCCATAATTGTATGCCTTGATTTTTTAATCCTATACCCTTTAGCATTGCCTAAAACTTCTAAAGTAAACTTCAATGTTAGCTTCTTCTCTTATGTATGGGTAACTGGCCCGAGTCCTGTTGTTTGCCTGTCCTGTTACCCCTAAGTTGATATTTTTTCCTTACCATGAGTTCTTTTGGGTTTTGACTCTTTGTGTTATACTCAGTATGATAGGCTGCTTGTAGACTGTTGTAGACCATGCCCACTAGTATGTTCGTTATGCTATTTGTGATCATGTTAGGCTCTCATGTTAGAATCCGTCATGTGAAATCGTTATTTTCCCTGACTATGACTCTATCAGACTTTCATGGTCAAGACTCCTAGGTCTAAAGATCATTTTAGACTAATTCTGGATCATGCTTTACTCTAAACTTTTTTTTTTTGGAAAACATAGCATGTATGTGTGCTTACCATGTTAACCCAAGTGACATGCCCCCTCAACTCTCCTATTGTTGTGTTTATGTTCAACATGCTATACTCTTTCACCTATTGAATAATTGCTCAATTATGAACCTATGTTGTTGGTTTTCCATGTCAAACTTACCATGTTAAAACTGAGTTCTGTTGGTTCTCCTAGTTTTCATGTTCAAGCCCTTGTTTGACCAATCCAGTCACCCTAGATTTTAAAATACAAGTGCCAATATGTTTTAATGTGAATCCTGCCAATATGTCATGTAATCCTGTCAATATGGAGTATTGCTGTTAGTAGGCTTCAGAGCTTTTTTGATTGATTGCCATGCGTGGTTTGTTATGTTATGTGGTTAAATGGTTAATCTGCATTTGCTGGGTAAGTGTGTCCTCCATCTGGGGCTGGTATGAGTCCATGTGTGGCCTTAAGTTGTGCAATTGATACACTCTCATGTTTGAGGTGTGTTTGGATATAGGTCTGCTATTCGTGTGAAGAATGAGCCTGCTGAAGGTCCAGGCTTTACTGGGTTATTTTCTTCTAGGCCTGCTCTGTTTGTTGGGCCTAAATTGGTTTCAGTTTGTATTATTTGAGCATGTATTCTTTTATTTTGGGCTTGTAATAATTTGTCAACAAACAGTTGGAAAATTAGTTAAATGGGGGAATGAGTATATTCTATTTTTTGCATGAAAGGGTAGAAAACATGTCTATAGGACCTAAACTTTCTTATTTGTTATTTATCTGCATCTTATACCGATTTGTTTGTCTATTCACCTAGAATGCATGCTTGATTTACCTCTTTGAATTATATGACTCACCTAGATACCATGATTGTAGGCTCTCAACTTGAGTAACCAAGCTGTTATTACTGCTCTTTTCTTCTTTTCGCACTGCCACTTAGATAATTTGCCTATAGGAATAAAATGAAACAAGTGTATGTTCTCTATTACTTTGCTGCCCCAGATATTATCGTCTAGATACCATGCATATAGGATTTCGCTATTAATTTAGAAATCATGTCAATAGGATCAAAGATGAATAAGTATGCACTTCTCATGATCTCAAAGTACAGTCAAAAGTCGCCTAGAGATCATACCTATAGGGTTTTAATAAATCATCTATTAAAATCAGCAGTTTGTAGGATCCTACATCCATTCTTGAATCAATCCATCACGCAAAAGTCATGCCTATAGATCTTGCACCATTCAATATGCTTCGATTTCAAATCTACCTATCTACAGCCGCTTACTTAGCAATTTAAGAACACTATTAGCACGAAACTATATATTCCGGCCTAAGCTCAAAGGTAGCAAGGAGCGAGATATGGTCGCCGATGAAGGTCATTTTTTCCGGCCAGATCTACATATTTTCATTTAGATCTGAGTGAACCATAACTTTCGCTGGAAAAGCAATAAGCAGACTGAGATGAAGATTGTCAGCAATGTACAGGGAGGTCGCCAGCCAGCCAGTGGTCAAATCTAGCGGCGGCAAAGTTACAACAGCATGGAAAGAGGGGCTGGGCGTATTCTCTCGAAGTTGAGAGAAATCAGATGGAAGATAAAAGGGGGAGGCGGCTGAAAATAGAGCAAATGAGGGGAACGACCAGCCTAGGGCAAAAGTGAGTGGGAGAGACTATTTTATATTAGGGTTTTGGCTGTCAAAAATATGATGTGTTCCCTCCAAAATGTGTGTGCAGAAATATCTCATATGGTGAATGTGTAGAAAAAATATGTGGCTATTGTTTTAAGTGAAAAATAAAGACAATGTATAAATAAACATATGGTCCAAAATGAAACCACTAGCTTTAAAAATCATGTGCAAAGTACGGTGTAAGGGAGTCAAGTCACATCCCATGACGCATGACATCAAGTATCATGTCATGCCAAGTCACATCACTTCTCAAGTCGCGTTTAGGATGTTTTGTTATATCGAGTGTTGACGCGACATTGGATTTGACTTGATTTGATCAGTGTTTTTACATAAATATTACTGGCTTCCGTGTAATCACTAGACTGTGCTATAGATTAAAAAATCTCATAATATTTACTTAAAATTGTAACAACTATGATGACGTAGTAAATTATTATTTATTTTTTGAAGGACAATAAATTAGTATAATATCCTAGTATTTGAAAAATAAGATAATTATCAATAAATTGTTTGAAATTTAAAAAAATGCACAAAAATGATAATATTTAACCAATTGCAATAAAATAATAATAAAATTTGTATTTTGTAAAAATGGAAATAATTATCAATAAATTGCATTACAGTTAAAAAATGTGCAAAATAGTATATTTTATCATTTTTTAATTAAGAAGCCTGCAGAAGTTAATTTTTAAATACGGATGGTCAAAATTGAGTGTCAACAATTTTTCCTTGACATTTATGTAACATTATTTGTTACTTGTTATTTAACTGCTACTTGGCTTGATTTGTTCATTTCACATGTGATTTCTGCTTATTTGCTACTTGTTTCAATTTTCTTTAATTGTATATTTCAACTGTCGCCTCTTTTACCTGTTTTCATTGTTTGAGGTTCCGAGAGGTTGGACATTCCCCGTTTATACTGTGGTTCTTTATTGTTTGTACATTTCATCCCTCTGTGTTGTTACTTTGCAAGTATTGTTGTTGAGTTATTTGAGTTAATGGTACGAAATTGTTTGGGAATCGGGTTGTATGCTGCAACGGTATTGAACAGTATTGAAATGATAAGAAGGAATAAGGTCGGATTATGATATGAACAGATGATGTTATCATGGGATCGGGTTGCGCGCTGCAGCGAATTTGAAATGTTGTGTTATACTCGTTTGAGATTGTAGAATCATTCTTGGTATTGTAATATGAGGCTTGAAGCTTTGTTGTTCTGGGCTCTCTGGTAGTTGGTTTTCGATTCTGTTTCATGAGTTTATTGCTTTATTCTACTCCTTTTTCTCTTGTTATTATTAATTCGCACAGGTTATTTGCGAGTAACGTGCCATAGCCTCTTCACTAGTTCGTCGAGTTTATGTTCGGCACTTACAGGGTACATGGGGTCGGCTGTACTTATACTACTCTTGTGCACTTCTTGTGCAGATACTGGAGTTGATCCCAGCGGCGCAGAGTGAGACTACTCGGATTCAGGTACTTGTGGAGAGTTGAGGTATAGCTGCATGGCGTCCCCAGTCTTGATGTCCCCATCCATTCTATCATTACTGTTTATTTAGCTTCAAAATAGTTGTATTTTGTTCAGAATTTATCTGTACCACTCTATTTTCTCAGGTATTCGTGACTCCGGATTCATGGATTTGTTTAGATTATGTAAGGGCAAACAACAAGTAAGAGGTAAGACAAGTAAAGAATGTGAAGATAGACTAAAGATGATGACTATAACGCATTATGGTAACTCAATTAAAGGCATGATAAGAATCTACATAGCTAGAAACGGTCAATTACCACATTTAGCCCGTGTACACACTCCTCATCTAGCGTACATGACTTCCACAATTCACAATTCACACAAAAAAACACCAATCCCAAGGGGGCAATTACCCCCCCCCCCCCACAAAGTTAGGAAAGACACTTACCTCAAAACACGCTAACTCAATCCACTAGTAAGCCTTTCCCTTGATTATCCAACTCCGAACGACTCGAATCTAGCCAAAACAACTTCATATCATAAATATAAACTATAGGAAACTATTCCGAACAGTAAAGTTACGATCTTTAAAACGAAATAAAAAGTCAACTCAAAAGTCAATCTCAGGCCCCCATCTCGAAACCCGATAAAAATTATAAAATCTGAACACACATTCGATAACGAGTCCACGCATACAAGAATTACTCAAATCCAACCTCATATCGCCTTTCAAATCCCCAAAATTTAGTCTAAGAAGTTTTCACAATTTTTCCCCAAATTTCTCAAATCACTAGTTAAATGATGAAAATAACAATGGATTCATTTAATATAGACAAAACCGAGTTAGAATCTCTTACCCCGATGATTTCCTTAAAAATCCCTTGAAAAATAACCAGAAACCGAGCTCTCTAGGTCCAAAATATGAAAATGAATTCAAACCCTCGAAGACCCCTTTTCTGCCTAACGATCCACTCTTTTGCAGGCATGGAGTCGCAACTGCGACGCTACACCTGTAGAAAATCAATCGCAGGTGCGATTTTAACTTAGGCTCTGAAGGTTCGCTCCTGCGGAACCCATAAGCGCATTACCGCAACCGCTTCTGTGGAAAGCCAGTCGTATTTGCGCCTTCGCTTTCGTGCGCCATTAACCACATCTGCTGTCCCAGCTGGGCAAGACCAAATTCGCTTCTGCATCTCGAGGGCCGCTGAAGCGGCGCCACACCTGTGGCCCAAAATACACAAGTGCGATTGCCCCAGACACAACACAGTTTCAGCGATGCATCAAGTCTAAAATTGTTCCGATTCAATTCGAATCACACTCGGGGCCACCGGGACCCCCTCCGAATATACCAAGCAGTTCCAAAACACATAACGGACCTACTCGAGGCCAAAAATCACATTAAACAACATCGATTCTACGAATCGCAATCCAATTCAAGCCTATGGAAACTATGAACATCCGATTTCCAAAACTAATGCTGATTTATACCAAAACAACTCTGATTGACTTCAAATTTTTTACACAAGTCTTAAATGACATGACAGACCCATTCCAACTTTTGGAATCGAAATCCAACCCCGATATCAATAAAGTCAACTCTCGGTAAAATTTCTCAGTTCCAAACCTTCAACTTTCTAACTTTCACTAATTCAAGACGAAACGACCTACAGACCTCCAAATCAACATTTGGACACGCTCCTAAGTCCAAAATCACCATACAGAGCTATTGGAACCATTAAAAATCCATTTCGGAGTCGTCTGCACAAAAGTCAAACTACGGTCAACTCTTTCAACTTAACCCTCCAACATAGGGACTATGTGTCCCATTTCACTCTGAAACTCACCCGAAACCAAAACCATACACCCCCAGCAAGTCACATAACCATGATACAACATAGGGGAGGCAATAAATAGGGAATCGGGGGTAAAATACTCAAAATGACCGGCTGGGTCGTTACATCCTCCCCCTCTTAAAAAAAATGTTCGTCCTCGAACGAGTATAGAGACATACTTGATGTAGTAAGAAGATGAGGATAACGGCCTACACATATCATGACCGGTCTCCCAAGTCGCCTCCGCGACTGGCTAACCCCTCCACTGAACCTTCATTGAAGAAATGCTTTTTGACCTCACCTTTTGGACCTGCCTGTCCAAAATGGCCATCGGCTTCTCAACACAAGACAAATCCTTGTCCAACTGGACTGAGCTGAAATCCTACACATGATGCCGATCACCGTAATACTTCTGGAGCATAGAAATATGGAATACTGGATGAACTGCACCTAGACTAGGTGGCAGTGCAAGCTTGTACGCCACCTCACCAATCCTCTCTGGTATCTCAAAAGGTCTGATATACCCAGGCCTTAACTTTCCCTTCTTCCCTCATAACACCCTTCATGAGCGAAACCCGGAGCAAGACCCGCTCCCCAACCGTGAATACAACATCACGAACCTTTTAATCCGCATAACTCTTCTGTCTCGATTGGGTTGTACGAAGCCGATCTTGAATCAATTTAACCTTTTCCAAAGCATCATGAACCAAATCAGTACCCAATAGCCTCGCCTCACCCGACTCAAACCAACCTACTGGAGACCGACACCGCCTCCCATACAAGGCCTCATACGGAGCCATCTGAATGCCCGATTGGTAGTTGTTGTTGTAGGCAAACTCCACAAGCGGCAAGAATTGATCCTAAGAAACCCCGAACTCCATAACATATGCACGAAGCATATCCTCCAATATCTGAAAAGTGCGCTCGGGCTGTCCGTCCGTCTGAGGGTGAAATGTTGTACTCAACTCAATCCGTGTGCCCAACTCACATTGTACGGCCTTCCAGAATCGCGATGTAAACTGCGTACCCCGGTCAGAGATGATGGATACCGGCATGCCATGAAGTCGGACAATCTCACGAATATAGATCTAAGTCAGCTGCTCTGAAGAATAAGTAGTTACCACTGGAGTGAAATGAGCCGACATGGTCAACCTAGCCACAATTACCCGTACTGTATCAAACTTCTTCTGAGTCCGTAGGAGCCCAACAAAGAAATCCATGGTAAGTCACTCCCATTTCCACTCGAGAATCTCAAGCCTCTAAAGCAACCCATCTGGTCGTTGATGCTCATACTTCACCTGCTGACAATTTAGGCACGAAGCTACATACTCCACTATGTCTTTCTTCATTCTCCACAATAGGGCTGCCTCAACTCCTGATACATCTTGGCGGCGCCCGGATGAATGGAGTTCCACGAACTGTAGGCCTCCTGAGAATCAATTCACGCAAACCATCTACATTAGGCACACATAGCCGGCCCTGCATCCGTAACACAATGTCATCCCCAATAGTAACCTCCATTGCCTCTCCATGATGAACAGTGTCCTTGAGGACAAGCAAATGGGGGTTGTCATATTGACGCTCCCTGATGCGACCATATAGAGAAGACCGAGAAACCACGCAAGCCAAACTTGACTCGGCTCCAAACATCCAATCCAACAAACTAGTTAGCCAAGGACTGAACATCCAATGCTAAAGACCTCTCCGCTGCCAGTAGATATGCTAAACTGTCCAAGCTCTCCGCCTTATGACCCAATGCATCGGCCACCCACATTGTCCTTCCCGGGATGATACAGAATGATGACATAGTCCTTAAGAAATTGTAGCCATATCCGATGCCACAAGTTTTGTATACTCCAGTGGTTGGTATATACCTCACAAGGGACACCATACAAATAGTGCCGCCAAATCTTCAAGGAATGAACAATAGCTAGTAACTCAAAGTCGTGGAAAGGATAAATCTTCTCATGTACCTTCAACTGTCTAGACGCGTAGGAAATCAACCTATCTCCTTGCATTAACACCGCGCCAAGGCCAACATGCGATGAATCACAGCGCACAGTGTAAGACCCCGAACCCGTAGGCAACACCAACACTGCGGCTGTAGTCAAAGCAGTCTTGAGCTTTTGAAAGCTCTCCTCACACTCCGGGTCCACCGAAATGGAGCACCCTTCTGGGTCAATCTGGTCATAGATGCAGCAATAGATGAGAAACCCTCTACGAAACGACATTAATACCCTACGAAACCATGAAAACTTTGGATCTTAGTAACTAAAGACGGTATGGGTCAACTTTGCACTGCTTCAATCTTCTTCCGATCTACCCTGATCCCCTCACTCGACACCACATGCCCCAAAAATGCCACCAAATCAAGGCATAATTCACATCTTTGAAAATTTTGCATACAACTTCTTTTCTCTCAAGGTCTAAAGCACGATCCTCAGGGGCTGCTCATGATCCTCCTGGCTCCGGAAGTACACCAAGATGTCATCAATAAACACAATGATGAATGAGTCAAGATAGGGCTGGAATACACTGTTCATCAAGTGCATGAATGCTGCTGGGGTGTTGGTCAGCCCAAATGACATCACAAGGAACTCGTAATGACCATATCGAGTCTTGAAGGCAGTCTTCAGAATATCCGGATCCCCAATCTTCAAATGATGATAGCTTGACCGCAAATCAATCTTTGAGAACACTCCGGCACCTTGTAGCTGATCAAATAAGTCATCAATTCGTGGCATTGGATACCTGTTCTTCACTGTAACCTTGTTCAACTACTGATAATCAATACACATGCACATAGAGCCATCCTTCTTATTTACGAACAAGAGCAGAGCACCCAAAGGTGAGACACTAGGCCGAATGTAGCCCTTATCAAGCAACTCTTGCAACTCCTCCTTTAACTCCGTCAACTTCTCTGGGCCATAAGATATGGTGGAATAGAAATAGGATGAGTGCCTACAACTAAACCAATACCAATATTGATATCCTATCGAGCGGCATGCCCTGAAGTTACTCCAGAAATACATCTGGAGAGTCCCTTACTACCGAAACTGACTCAACGGTAAAAGTATCAATACTGACATCCCTCACAAAGGCTAGATATGCATCACACCCCTTCCCAACCATCTGTTGTGCCTTAAGGAAAGACACCACCCTACTAGTAACATAATCCAAAGTACCCCTCCACTCCAACCGCGGCATACCTGGCATAGCCAATGTCACCATCTTAGCGTGACAATCAAGAATAGCATGATAGGGCGACAACTAGTCCATGCCCAAAATAACATCAAAATCTACCATAATGAGAAACAATAGATCAACTCTGGTCTCAAAACCACCAAGAACAACTAAATACGACTGATAAACATGGTCAATAACAATGGAATCTCCCACAGGCGTGGACACATAGACAGGAGAACTCAAGGAATCACGGGATATACCCAAATATGGAGCAAAGTAAGATGATACGTAAGAATAAGTGGAGCCTGGATCAAATACGACTGATGCATCCCTATGACAAATTGGAATAATACATGTGATGACTGAGTGATGGTAGGCTATAATCCCGTATTTTAATCTCTTATTCCACTCTAATTTACTGCATTTTACTTATGTTGAGCTTTAATTAGTAGTGTTTTACACTTATTGTTTATTTTATGTCATGTAGGAGTGATTCCGAGTTATTTAAATGCTACAGAGCAAATTCGAGCTATTTCGAGCTTTGAAGTTTGAGTAAAGACCCAAAGGATTAAGACGGGATCGTGTTTGGGGGTCGAGGACCAAATCTTGACGTCCAAAATCAAGCAAAAATCCATACTCTGAGAAATTTGGAGCTTTAAAGTCTGAGTAATATCCCAAAGGATTAAGCCGGGATCATGTTCGGGGGTTGAGGACCAATTGTGGATGCAAAAATCAAACAAAAATCGTATTCTGAGAAAACTCCACAACCGCGGCGCGTGGGGCGGCACGTGGTGCACCGCGGCTACCGAAATTCTGCTGCCTGTCAATTGCTGAGCTCTCTGGATTTTCTCACTAATGCCTCGCATGGCGTGTCGCCCCATGCGGCTCGCCTGTGTAATTTTTACGGAGCCAATATACTATTTCAACTAAGAGAAGGTGGTTTCATCTAGCCCCGACCCTACTTGGTATAAATGCATGGAAAAATGTTATTTCCTGAACTTTTGACATACTTTGGACCTAAGGAGGCTAAGGAGGAGCTGGAAGAATAGAAACACAAGGATTTCATAGTTCCTTCCTCACTCAAGACCCGAGTTTGGATTGAATTTCTATTTTCCTATACTTTCATTTTAATTGTGATGAATTGCTCCATATCTATGGAGTAGTTCTCTTTAGTGTTTGATGTATTTGGTGTATTGATGATTAATTGTGGATTATAACTCTAGTTTTATGTATTAAATTGTTTTGGGTGATTTAATTATTGCATCTATATTCAATACTTCATGTACTTGAGAGAGGCATAACTTGTGATATCTTTGCATTCTATTGTTGGTTGAGTTCATAGATTCATCTAAGTAATAGAAAGAGGCTAGTTGAATAATTGATTAAACCTAGTTAGGAGAATAATCAAAAGAGGTTTTCCTAAAGACTAATCCACCATGCATTCTTACATATCTTCACATGCTTAAATTGGTTCAGCTTGTGAGGTTAAAACTTAATCGAGAGAGGAGTTTTTGCTGAACGCCTAAACTAATAATTGAGTGAATTTGAGAGATTCACTTGAACATTAGAGTGAATTATCTAGAGTTAGATTCCAAACAATTATCTTGCACCTATCCTATCAAAATCCTGTCTTCTCGCGTTAATAACATTCTTTGCTTATTCCTTGTTTCGATTGTCGTTAGTCAATAGCTTTAGATTCTTAGTTAATTTATAGTTAGACATCTTATAAATCTCAATTGTTGATCATCTTGGATAGGAACCAAACTAGAAACTACAAGAATATTGTTTAAATCCAATCCCTATGGAGACGATATTATACTATACTATATTTAATTAGCGAGCAGAATTTAAGTGTGTGTTTTGCGCTCGTCACTGAGTCTGATGCAATCGCCTCCGTCCTAGTCGGAAGATCATAACATGTGGCCTGGCCTCCCCCTCTATGGCGACCCCTACCCGCCCGACCTCCACCTCTAGCTGGCTGAGCAGTTAGAGTGGCAACTAGTGTGGTAACCACGGCATGAGAAGCCTGAGGACCCTGTGGTATACGTGGAGCCTGAGTAGTGTATGAAGGTGCACCCCTCCTGAGTTTGGAGCAGTCTCTCACCATATGAAGAGTATCACCACACTCAAAACAAGCTCTCGGAGGACGTGGCGGCTGAAACTGGCTCGGGCCTAGTCAGCTGAATTGATTGCTAAAAACACTCCGTGTAGGAGGTGCACTAGAAAGTGGCGGTGCATAATGGGCAACCTAAGATCTGGAGTAGCCGGAATACCACTGGAAGCTGGAAGTGCTGAATTAACGGGACGGCTCATATAGCCTCTACTATGACAGGATGCACCTGGGGCCCAGGCACCACTGTATGTGCTATAATCTTGAGGCCTCTTGGCCTCCCTGTCCTCTCTCTCCCCGCCCCACATACCCTCAATCTTCGAGCGATCTCCACCACCTGCTGGCATAGGGTATCCGTCTCCAACTCTAGATGCATGTTGAATCTAATACCATGGTTGAGCCCCTCGATAAATCGACGGACTCACTCCCTGACTTTGGAGACAAAGGCTGGTACATGTCTGGACAACTCGCTGAACCTAACAGCATACTCCAACATGGTCATAACACCGTGGCACAACTGCTTAAACTCCGTGTGCCATGCATTCCGAAGGCTATGGGGAACAAACTCTCTCATGAACATCTTTGAAAACTGATCCCGTGTGAGTAAAGTTGCCTCAGTCGGGCTACCCAACTCGTAGGCTTGCCACCACTTATAAGTCGCTCCCTTAAGCTGGAACGTAGTGAAACAACCCCACTCGACTACACAATGCCCATAGTATGAAGGATACGGTGTCACTCCTCAAGAAAACCATGTGCATCCTCTGAAGCTAACCTGCTGAAAGTAGGTCGTACTTCTAGTACCTCTCGAGCCTGAGCTGCTCTCCCTCAGATGTTGCTGCCCTAACCTCAGGCTGAATAAGGACAACCGGCTGCACTGGTGTGACCTCTGGGACTTGGCCAACATGGACCCGCTACTCTAGGGTACGGGCTGTGAGAGTCTGTGCTCCTTCCCCAGCCTGGGATGTGGCCGGTGCAAGTGGGATCAACCCTGCCTGAGCGAGAGTCTCTTGAAGTGCATGGGTAGTAACAGGCGTCTCACGTGCCTGCCCCCCAACTGGGAGCCGCTGGTGGCTCCTCTGTAGCAGCTTGGGCGGGTGCTCTGGCTGCACTACGTGCCCGTCCTTGGCCATTCCCCCGGCCCCGGCCTCTCGCAGCTCTAGTAAGGGGCACGGGTGTCTGATTATCAGATCCAGTTGTGCGTGTCCTCACCATCTGTGAGGGAATAGAAAGATAGAGATTTAGAATTTAGATGTCAACAAATTCGTACGAGAAGGAATCAAAGAGGTGAAGCTTTTCCTAACAAATCCATAGCCTCCCGAAGATAAGTACAGACGTCTCTATACCGATCCGCGAGACTCTACTAAACCTACTTGTGACTCATAACAACTATCAACCTAGAGCTTTGACACTAACTTATCACGACCCCAATTTCCCTCCGTAGGATGTTGTGATGGCACCTAGTCTCTGAGACTAGGTAAGCCTAACATACATGCAGAATATAACTAAAACAACGATAAAACTCTCAAATACTCAAGAACTATCATAAAGGAAACTTCGCAACTCAGCAAAAACAACTTCCCAAAATCTGGTGATAACAAGTCACAAGCTCTACGAGTAAGTATGGATCATCCCTATACAATAGTATCTATAAAAGAGAGAGAGAATGAAATAGAGTGATAGAGGGTGACTCTGAGACCTCTGGACGCCGGCAGGTATACCTTGAAGTCTCCGAAGCTAAGCTCGTCTCGCTAGTACCTGAACTGGTAAGAGGTATCTGGATCTGCACAAAAAGATGTGTAGAAGCTAGCATGAGTACACCATGACGGTACCTAGTAAGTGCCAAGCCTTACCTTGGTAGAGTAGTGACGAGGTTAGGTCAAGGCCCTACTGGAATAAATAAGAAACTGGACATGTATATAACAATGTAATAATGGTAACAATGGAAATGAAACAATAAGGAAATATACCAAGATTAGCTACACTGAACTCAGGCAAACAATGCATCACGGAAGAAAATAAGGTATTATATGCCAAGGAAACAAAGCAACAAAACACCAATGAAATAATAGAAAGTATCAACAAGATTCACTACCGAGGTACCGCCTCGTAGTCTCATATCACAAAACAATTCTCAATCTTTCCTTATATCATCACGGGAGCACTTGCATTTAGTTTTGAGAATCATTTTTCCCGAAATAGCTTCCCGCGTTTTAGCCTACCTTATCACACTGTGTGGCTTCAATTAGTTCCCCCACTAGCAACACGCGTATGAAGCCCACCTTATCTCACCGCATGTGTTTCAACCCCAAACCTTATACCACCGCATGCATATCAATATCACAACGTATAATCGCACCTCAAGTTCCCAATATCATAACTTGCCAAAGAAGTTAACAATAATAGTGTTTCTACAATAAATTGCCCATGGCTCAACCACAATAAGCACAAGAGTCTCAACAATAACAACCGGAAGTGAATAACTCAACAAGAATAGTATTTCACAACTTAACAACCTTGCCTCAATGTGGATCACGACCTTTATAACTCAATACCAATTTCAACAACAAGATATTCCAAGAATAACAATTCAAGCAAGGAACTCAACGGTTAAATAAAGAATAAGGAATTGAGGAAACAATAATTTTAACTAGGCATGTAAGGGCAAACAACAAGTAGGAGGTAAGACAAGTAAAGCATGTGAAGATAGACTAAAGATGATGAATATAACTTATTATGGTAACTCAATTAAAGGCATGATATGAATCTACATAGCTAGAACCGGTCAATTACCCAATTTCGCCCATGTATACACTTTTCACTTTGCGTTCACGGCTTCCACACATCACAATTCACACAAAACAACACAAATCCTTAGGGGTAATTCCCCCACACAAAGTTAGGCAAGACACTTACCTCAAAACACGTTAACTCAATCCACTAGTAAGTCTTTCCCTTGATTATCCAACTCTGAATGGCTCAAATCTAACCAAATCAACTTCATACCATAAATATAAACAATAGGAAACTATCTCGATCAAAAAAAAGTTATGATCTTTAAAAAGAAATAAAACGTCAACTCAAAAGTCTACCCCGGGCCCGCATCTCAGAACCCCACCAAATTACAAAATCCGAACACCCATTCGATAACGAGTCCATTCATACAAGAATTACTCAAATCCGACATCAAATCTCCTTTCAAATACCCAAAATTTAGTCTAAGTTTTCATAAATTTCCCCTAAATTTCGACCTTAAATCACTAATTAAATGAAGAAAATAACAATGGATTCATGTAATATAGCCAAAATCGAGTTAGAATCTCTTACCCCAATGATTTCCTTGAAAATCCATCAAAAATCACCATAAACCGAGCTCTTTAGGTCGAAAATATGAAAATGATTTCAAACCCTCGAAAACCCCTTTTCTGCGGAGTGATCCACGCTTCTGCAGGCATGGGGTCGCACCTGCGATGCCGCACCTGCAGAAAATCCATCGCAAGTATGGTTCCAACTTAGGCTCTGAAGGTTCACACTTGCGGAACCCATAAGCGCATCTTTGCAACCGCTTCTGCGAAAAGCCAGTCGCATCTGCGCATTCGCTTTTGCGTGCCATTGACCGCATTTGCGGTCCCAGCCGGGCAAGACCAATTTACTTCTGCGGCTCGAGGGCCACTTCTATGGTGCCGTACCTGCGGCCCAAAATGTGCAGGTGCGATTACACCAGACACAGCAAAGGTTCAGCAATGCATCAAGTCCAAAATTGTTTCGGATTCAATCTGAATCACACCCGGGGCCTTCAGGACCCTGTCCGAATATATCAACAAGTTCCAAAACACATAATGGACCTACTCGAGGCCAAAAATCACATCAAACAACATCAATTCTACGAATCACAACCCAATTTAAGCCTATTGAAACTATGAACATCCGAATTCCAGAACTAATGCAAATTCATACAATAACAACTCCGATTTACTTCAAATTTTGCACATAAGTCATAAATGGCATGCATGATGAACCTATTACAACTTCCGAAATCAAAATCAAACCTCGATATCAATAAGGTCAACTCCCGATCAAACTTCTTAACCTTCAACTTTCTAACTTTTGCCAATTCAAGTCGAAATGACCTACACACCTCCAAATCAACATCCGGACACGCTCCTAAGTCCAAAATCACCATACGAAAGCTATTGGAACCATCAAAACTCCATTCCGAAGTAGTCTACACAAAAGACAAACTACGATAAACTCTTTTAACTTAAGCCTCCAACTTAGGGACTATGTGTCCCATTTCACTCCAAAACTCATTCGAAACCAAAACAACCCCCCCGACAAGTCACATAACCGTGTTACAACATAGAGGAGGCAATAAATAAAGGATCGGGGCTAAAATACTCAAAGTGACCGGCAAGGTTGTTACACTAACATTGGCTTGCCTAGCAAATGAAATGTTAGGCGCCATCACGGTCTCGAGGGTGGGATTCCGGGTTTTGATAAAATGGTGTCAGAGCACTAGGTTGGCTAGATCTAACGATTCAAGAGCAAACTTAGTAGAGTCTGAAGGATCGGTATGGAGACATCTGTGCTTATCTTCCGGAGGCTATAGTGTTTTAGGAAAATTTCACTTCTTTCTGTCTCTATCGTGCGATTTTATTCTATCGTTGATGTTTGAATCATTCCATTCTTGTTCTATTGCAGATGGTGAGAACACGCACAACATCTACAGTTGGGCAAGAGTCGGATCCCCCTGTTGCAACCACTACTAAGGTAGGGGCCGGGGTCGAGGTAGGGGCCGAGGCAGAGGCAGAGCTCAGCCTAGAGCACGTGCAGTAGCACCCACTGTGGAGCCTCAGATTGATCTTGAGGAGGAGATCTAAGTTCAAACCATACCAGTCGGGCCCGATCAGGTCCCAGAGGGATTCATATCCACTCCCATACTTCATGACACTCTCGTCCGCTTAGTGGGCCTCATGGAGAGCGTGGCCTAGACCGGTGCATTTTCGGTGTTACTAGCTGTCTCTCAGGTTGGGGGAGGAGCACAGATTCCTGCTACTCACACTCTAGAGAAGTTAGATCCCATATATTAGACTCTAGGGGTTCCAATAGTTTGGGTGGTTCAGCCCGTTATTGCTACACAGCCCAGGGAGAGGCCCGCGAGGTCTTCTAAATGACTGATGAGGTTGGATAAATTTACCAATATCTTTCCTGTTCATTTTAGTGGTGCATCTTCTGAGGACCCAAAGGATTATTTGGACCGTTTCCATGAGGTGTTACGCAACATGGGTGTTGTTGATACCAATGGGGTCGACTTTATAGTGTTTCAGATGACCGGTTCTGCCAAGAGGTGGTGGCAGGATTATGAGAGGAGCAAACCAGCAGGTTCGCCGCCCCTCACTTGGGATTTGTTTTTGCAGCTATTTCTAGAGAAGTTTATTCCTTCACTCTCAAAGAGCGGTACCGCAGGAAGTTCGAATGCTTTCAACAGGGTAGCATGACTATTACCAAATATGAGACCCAATTTGTGGATCTAACTCATCCTGCTGTTCTCTCACTCCCTATTGAGAGGGAAAGAGTGGGGAGATTCATTAGTGGACTTACTTTCTATATCAGGCTACGGATGTTCAAGAAGACCGGGGATGATATTTCTTTCCAGAGGGCCGTAAAGATTTTTAGATGGATCAAGATGATTCGTAGTAAGGATAGAGAGACGGTATTTGAGAAGAGGCCTCGTCACTTTGAGGGTTCCAGTGGTGCCTCATCTTGAGTCAGTAGTTCACTTGGCAGAGGCCATCCTTCTAGGCCAATTCAATCAGCACTCCAAGCATCCCGGGGGGCTTCAAGTAGTCGTGGTTCACATAGTTATCATTCGGAGCCGCCAGCATTCAGTGCACCTTCAGATCCTATTAGTGCACCACCGCAATAGAGTCACTACAATGGTTATCCGGCCCGTTAGGGTCAGTCTCTGCTTCAGCAGCCTCATCAGTCGAGAGAGTTCTTTGAGTGTGGAGGTACGTGTCACATTAGGAGGTATTGTCCTAGATTGATGGGTATTATACCTCAGTAGGGTTCTCGTTCCATTATGCAGGCACCGGTTACTCCACCGCCCCCACAACCAGCTACAGGCAGTGGTCAGATAGCTAGAGTTGGAAGTTAGGCCATTAGAGGTGGAGGCCAACCAGCTATAGGTCGTTCGAGAGGTGTAGGTCAGACTGGTGGGGGCCCAACCCTGTTTTATGCATTTCCAGCCAAGCGTGAGGCAAAGTCATCTGACACCGTCATCACAGCTATTGTTTCGATTTTCCATAGGGATGCCTCTGTCTTATTTGATCCAGGCTCTACCCTTTCATGCGTATCACCCTATTTTTCTTCATATCTGGTTATGCATCGTGATTCTTTGAGTGCTCCTGTCTATGATTCCATGCTTGTGGGAGATTCTACTATAGTAGATCGTGTTTATCGCTCGTGTGTGGTTTCTATCGGGAGCCTTGAGACTAGTGTAGATCTTCTACTTCTTGTTATGGTGGACTTTGATGTGTTTTGGGCATGGATCGGTTGTCACCTTGTCACACTATTTTGGACTGTCAACCCAAGACGGTGACTTTGGCAATGCCGGGGTTGCTTTGATTAGAGTTGAGAGGGACTCCTAGCCATATTTCTAGCAGGGTTATTTCTTATATGAAGGCTCGGCATATGGTCAAAAAGGTACGTCTAGCATATTTGGCCTATATCCATGATCCTGGTGCGAGGTTCCTTGCATAGATTCATTACCAGTTGTGCGCGAGTTTCTAGAGGTGTTTCCTGCAGATTTGCCGAGGATGCCATCCGATAGAGATATCGACTTCTGTATTGACTTGTCTCTGCACTCAACCCATTTCTATTCCACCATACCGTATGAGCCCAATTGAGTTGAAGGAACTGAAGGAGCAATAAGATTTGCTTGATAAGGATTCATTAGACCTAGTGTCTCACCCTAGGGTGCATCGGTGTATTTTGTAAAGACGAAGGATGGTTCGATGAGGAAGTGTATAGATTATCGGCAGTTAAACAAAGTCAGTATCAAGAACAAGTATATGTTGCCGAGGATTGATGATTATTTTATCAGCTTCAGGGTGCCAAAGTGTTTTCGGAGATTGATTTAAGATCTGGCTACCATCAGTTGAAGATTAGGGCATTGGATGTCCCTAAGATAGATTTTCAGACTCGGTATGGTCATTATGACTTCCTAGTGATGTCATTTGGCTTGCAAAATGCCCCGGCAGCATTTATGGATTTGATGAACTAGGTATTCAAGCCTTATTTGGATTCTTTTGTGATCGTCTTCATTGATGATATTTTGGCTTACTCCCACAGTCGAGAGGAGCATGAGCAGCATCTGCAGATTGTACTTTGGAATCTGAGAGATAGTCAGTTATATGCCAAGTTTTCAAAGTGTGAGTTTTGGTTGCCTTTATGGGAAATATTGTATCTTCACAGGTCATTAAAGTGGATCCTAAGAAGATTGAGGCATTTCAGAACTGGTCTAGACCTATTTCAGCTACATAGATTTGGAGCTTCTGGGATTCGGTAGGTTATTATGGTCGATTCGTGGAGGGGTTTTCATCTATCTCAGCTCCATTGACCAAGTTTATCTAGAAGGGTGCTCTTTTCAGATGGTCCGATGAGTGTGAGTTGAGCTTTCAGAATCTCAAGACTGCTTTGACCACAGCTCCAGTTCTGGTTCTGTTGTCAGCATTGGAGTCATATGCAGTTTATTGTGATGCTTCATGGATTGGCATAAGATGTGTCTTGATGTAGGAGGGTAGGCTGATCACTTATGCTTTGCGTCAGCTGAAGGTTCACGAGAAGAACTACCCCGTTCATGATCTAAAGTTGGCAGCTATTTTCATGCACTGAAGATTTGGAGGCACTACCTTTATGGCGTGTCGTGTGAGGTATTCACATATCGAAGTCTGAAACACTTCTTTAAGCAAAAGTATCTAAACTTGAGGAAGCAGAGGTGTTAAAGCTGTTAAAAGACTATGGTATTACCATTTTGTACCATCCCGGGAAGGCCAATATGGTGGTTGATGCCTTGAGCAGAAAGGCTAAGAGTATGGGTAACCTTGCATGGTTTCTCGGTCATCTTTGTATGAGCCATCAGAGAACGTCAGTATGACGACCCCATTTGCTTGTCCATAAGGACACGGTACACCACGGCGATACCAAGGAAGTTTCTATTGGAGATTACGGGGTGTTGCAGATGCATGGTCGAATTTGTGTGCCCAATGTGGATAGGTTTTTGTGAGTTGATTCTTGAGGAGGCCCACAGTTCGTGATATTCCATTCATTTGGGTGCCGCCAAGATGTATTAGATTTGAGACAACATTATTAGTGGAGAAGAATGAAGAAAGATATAGTAGAGTATGTAACTCGGTGTTTGAATTGCCAACAGATGAAATACGAGCATCAGAGGTCAGGCGGTTTGCTTTAGAGACTTGAGATTTCCGAGTGAAAGTAGGAGAGTATCACCATGGATTTCGTTGTTGGGCACCCATGGACTTTAAAGAAATTTGATGTAGTGTGGGTCATTGTAGATAGGTTGACCAAACCTAGGGCAAGTTGAGCTCTAGGTATATTGGTCCTTTTGCGATCCTTGAGAGAGTTGGTGAGATGGCCTAAAAACTTGTATTGTCACCCAGTTTATCGGTAGTTCAATTGGTGTTCCATGTTTCCATGCTCCGAAAGTATCACGGTGATCCGTCCTATGTATTAGATTTAAGCTCTGTCCAATTGGACAAGGATTTGACTTATGAGGAAGAGCTGGTGGCAATTCTAGCCTGACAGGTTCGGAAATTGAGGTCTAAGAGGTATCCTTCTGTGAGAGTGCAGTGAAGAGGTCAGCCGATTGAGGAAGTTACATGGGAGTCCGAGTCCGATATGCGAAATAGATACTTACACATTTTCACCAGTCTAAGTACTTTTCTATGTCTATTCGAGGAGGAACGTTTCTTTTAGATGTGGAGAATCTGATGCCCCGATAGGTCATTTTGAGTACTAGCCCTTATTTTCGTGTTTTCGAGACCTCTATTAGCTCTATTTGATGTTCCTCGATTTTCGTACACAGTCCGTGTCTTTTTTTCGAAAAGTTTTTACATAAAACTTTGAAGCAAATGTGATTTCTTTTCCTTTAAAAAAACTTGAGTTGACTACGGTCAATATATTTTGAAAATGACCCAGGATCCTGTTTTGACGATTCCGATAAGTCCGTGCTGTGATTTTGGACTTGGGCATATGCCCGAAATTGAAATCAGAGGTCCCTAGGGTGATTTGACTCATTTTGCCAAAAGCTTGTAATTTGAAGGTTTGGAAATTTCCTACGTTTGACCGAAGGTTGACTTTATGGTTATCGGGTTTGGATTTTGGTTTCGAGACTTGGTGTAGGTCTCTTTTGCTATTTGAAACTTGTCAGCAAAATTTGGTGTAAATCGGAGGCTGTTTGATTGGATTCGGACACTCGGTTGTGATTTTAGAAGTTGTTGAGTTTTCTTTGAAATTTCATGCATTTTGAAGTCTGATTCGTGGTTCTAGGAGCCATTTTGGTGTTTTAATTGCGCGAGCGAGTTCATATGGTGTTATTACACTTGTGTGCATGTTTGGTTAGGATCCTGAGGGGCTCGGGCAAGTTTTGAATAGGCTAAAGACCATTCTGGACTTAAGAAGTTGCTGGTTTCAGCTGTTTTCTGATGTCTAGTGTTTTGTGCTTCCCGATTGCAAAGCTACTCTCGCGATCGTGAAGGAGAAATTAGGACTGGGGAGGAGTTACTCTTCACGAATGAGGCACTAGTCACGAACACGAAGTGGAGGGGGGCTTACCTTTCGCGACGCGACGGGCCTTCCGCGAGTGCAAAGCTTTGTGGGAACCTGGAGGAGGCTGGACTGTTACTCAATGCGAACATGGGCTATGGCTCACAAACGCGAAGACAATGGGGAGCCAAGCCTTCGTAAATGCAAAGGTAACATCGCGAACGCGTAGGCCTTCTGGCTTCTGTTCTTCGCGAAAGCGTCAGGTGCTTCGCGAACGCGAAGAACACCTGACATCCAGTTATTAAAATAGCTGAAAGTCGGGTTTTTTTTCATTTTTTACAATTTTCAAGTTTGAGCTCGGCCTAGATGCAATTTTGAAGAGGTTTTTCATCCTCACTTCATTGGTTAGTTAATTTTAACATGTTTCATTATATTTCAATAAACACCTATTGATTTTAACCTTTCATCTAGGATTTTTCATGATTGAAATTAGGGATTTGGCAAGAAATTGGAGATTTTGTAAAATTGAGATTTAGACCTCAAATTGCGATCGGATTTCGAAACTAGTCACATAATTAGGCTAAGGGGTGAATGGATAATTGGATTTTGGTCCGAATCTCGGGTTTTGATCAAGCAAGGCCAGGGTTGAATTTTTCCAAAATCACTAAAGATTGAATCTTTTTCACTAGTGGGTAGTTTCTAAAGCCTATTTTGAATAATTTGAACTATATTTGGCTAGATTTGATTGGTTTGGAGGCTAATTCTAAAGGAAAAGCCGCGGTTGAGCATTGATTTGGTTACGGAGTGAGGTAAGTGTTGTGTATATCCTTGACCTGAGCAAATTAGGACTTGTTGAATTATTTTTTATGTGTATTATGTGGGGTAGTGGCATATATGCGAGGTGAAGAGTGTATGCGCCATCACGAGATTTAGCATGAGGGGTTGGAGTATTTACTTCCGTGTGTTCATTTGTTGCAATTTATTTCGTGTTATATGCTTTAACTGTTACACATTTTTACTTGACATCTATGTAATATTTGTTACTTGTTATTTAACTGCTACTTGCCTTGATTTGTTCATTTCCCATGCGATTTCCACTTATATGCTGCTTGTTTCAATTTGCTTTAATTGTATATTTTAACTGTCACCTGTTTTACATGTTTCCATTGTTTAAGATTTCAAGAGGTTGGACATTCCCATTTATATTGCATTTCTTTATTGTTTATGCATTTCACCCCTCTGTGTTATTACTTTGCAAGTATCTTTGTTGAGTTATTTGAGTTAATGGTTTGAAATTGTTTGGGAATCGGGTTGCATGCCGCAACGGTACTGAATAGTATTAAAATGATAAGAAGGAATAAGGCCAGATTATGATATGAATAGATGATGATATGGTGGGACCGGGTTGCGTGCCGCAACAGATTTGATATGTTGTATTGTACTTGTTTGAGATTGTAGAATCATTCTTAGTGTTGTAATCTGAGGCTTAAGGCTTTGTTATTTAGAGCTCTCTGGTAGTTGCTTTTCGGATCCGTTTTATGAGTTTATTGCTTTATTCTATTCCTTTTTCTCCTGTTATTATTATTTCGCACAGGTTATTTGTGAGTGACCTGCCATAGCATCGTCACTACTCCGTCGAGGTTAGGCTCCGCACTTACAGGGTACATGGCATCGGTTATACTCATACTATACTTCTGCACTTCTTGTGCAAATACCAGAGTTGATCCTAGCAGCGCG
Organism: Nicotiana obtusifolia; assembly: GCA_002018475.1. NCBI lineage: Eukaryota > Viridiplantae > Streptophyta > Magnoliopsida > Solanales > Solanaceae > Nicotiana > Nicotiana obtusifolia. The sequence goes on from MCJB01026010.1 coordinate 58,573, forward strand.
TAGTGAGACTACTCGAGTTCAGCTACTTGTGGAGACTTGAGGTATAGTTGCATGGTGTCCATAGTCCTGAAGTATCATTACTGTTTATGTAGCTTCAGAACAGTTGTATTCTGTTCAGACTTTATCTTTAGCATTCTAGATGCTCATGTATTTGTGACTCCAAATTCTATGATATGTTTAGATTATCTAATTCAGTATTATATCACTCTATTTCAAGCTATTACAGATATTATTGTTAATGTTTTGATTCGAATTGTTAAAACTAGTTAAGTAATTTAGCTAACGTTGGCTTGCCTAGCAAGTGAAATGTTAGGTGCCATCACGGTCCCGAGAGTGGGATTCCGGGTCGTGACATAGTCAGAGTATCCTATAACTCAACCCACTTGGCTTTGAATTCCTCAAGTTCTGCATGCATCTGAGTGGCCTCTGGTTGTGAACCATCTTTTCTTGCTCTGATTGCTCCAATCGGGCATCAAGCTCGCCCATCTGAGCAAGTCTTGCCTCTAAAGCCGGGAGACGCTCAACGAGTTGATCTCGACCAACAACAATTTGATCCCGCTCAGGAGCAGGTTCTTCTTTGGCTTGGATCACCTTCTGCAAGCCCTCGGAGGCAAGGAGGTTAGCCTGAAAAGTCAAAGATTAAAGTTATTGAGGATAATTTTTAGCGGGGGAAAGGGAAGAAAAGAAGAGCAAGATGATACATGAGCAGAAAAGTGGTTGTTATTGATCAGACACTCCGCAGAAAGAGCCTACATCCTTTGTCAATCTTTGTTCGAAGCCAAAGGCTTCAAGTAGTTGGCAGCTTCCACCAAATTTGAGAGTAAGTGGCACTCATTCGAAACGAAAACAGTGACGCTACGTTTACCATCGGAGTTTCAGATAGGTGTCGAGAAAGTATTCTCACTGCTCCTCTGATCGGGTGACCGAGGGGAACGAACACATTCCATTTGTTTAGTTGGGGCCGGCGAAGATACAGGAGCTGACGATGCTGCAGCTGGTTGTTGAAATTGGAGGTGGAAGGAATGTTAGAGGTAGAACTCCTCTGGACGGAAGCGGCAATTAGAGCTCAGAAATGGGACTCAGCATTTTCAACCATTTCCATTTCTGTAAAGAGTCCTACTTCCAGTTGAGCGTCTGGTTGAGTAGGGGGAGTTTTTCTTCTTCTTTGAAGAGAAACTGCCTCATCATCCCCCTCGATTTTTTCTTCACCAAGGACCACTGTGATCGTTCCTACTGGGGTTTCTACCGTAGAAGGCTTCTCCTGAATTACAGCCTTGGAGGTACGTCTTCTTTTTGGTATTTTTCCTTAGGCTAGGGACTCAGGGAAGATGAGCCACCATTGGGTCATGGGAAACCTCAACAACAGGGTAGACGGAAGACCCCTTTGGAAGGCTTGAGTATTATGAAAGGGAGTCAAAAAATTTATACTAAGTCATGTTGGAAATTGAAAAGAAAAAGGAGAAGTTATACGTACCATGGTTCTAGGCCTTCCAGTTGAATTTAGGTGAAATTTCTTTCTACTTACGAAAGTTCGGCATGGAAATATCTAAAATCTTCTGTACCCATTGGGTCAGGTTCAGAACCAATGGAGGAACACAACGGGTAGCTGAAATAAAAGAAATAAAAGTTAGCAAAAAAGGGGATTTTCTTTAACATAGTAGAAAAAGATATTTGAAAAACTTACAAGCAAAGTTCCAAGATTCGAGGATAGAAGGTGTTGTCGCCGGAAAAATGTCCATGGTAGCAATGACAACGAACCTTTCCATCGAACCGCGGTCGTTATCATCATCAACACTGGTGATGATGGCATGATTACCGCGTTTGCTGAGTTTGATCATGCCTCCTCGAAAAATCTTTGGGGAATAGAGGTTGATCAGATGAGCAAGAGTGAGGGTTTCACTACCCCGGGAGCACAGTACTCGAATGAAAGCTATTGCTCGCCATATTGACCGACCTATCTGAGAGAAGCAGATTTGTTAGTTGTTGCAAAACTCAAAAATAATAGGATGGATTTTTCGGCTCATTCTTAAAGTAAAAGGGTACGCGTAAATGTGCATGAACTTTGGCTTGCTGAAAGTGACCCTTTCCACTTCATTAGGGGCTAAAACTTTAATGTATTTCATTAAGGGTATCTGCTGACCGACAAAGTTTTGTCATTTTTAGGGTTGAGAGGTTCCTTTGTAGTTGAAGATCCATCTCAAAATTTAGTTGAGATGGAATGATTGTGTTCGCAGTTAGAGGACTAGCATCGACTTCCTTGATTTTTTTTTCTTAGAAGGGCCACCACCGATGTAAATGCCTGGGTTACCAAGGTAGAGGTAGTAGAAGACATGATGATGAAAAATCTGAGTACTGCAAAAGGAAGGTTTGTAGAAAATCTTTAAGGTAATTCGAAGAAGAAGAGTTTGTAAATGTAAAAGATAAAAATTGTGAGAAGTGGAGAAGTTTATAGCGACTGAATTCATGGTCATCATTACTTAGAAAACTGGCGAACTTATTTGCCGAATCACGGGATAACATGTGTTTATCTCATTAAATGCAAGGAGATGTGCATCCTTTCAAGTGTCAGAAATAGTTCAGGAATTTTTCCGCCAAGAATAGAGGTGTTATCTACTTCTCGGTAACATAAAGGTTAGTCACTGGAATGTAAGGGGACTATCTGTATGGGGTAAAATTAAATGAAACGTGGTAGTGAAGACAAATAAGATAGAAGTCAGCAAATAGCTGGGATCGGTTACGAACATGTGAGTGATGCTGAATGAGTTTCGAAGATGCTGGAACCAGGAGCGAAAGTTTGAAAGGAAGATATCAGGTGGAAAGGAAAACATTCAATGAGAAGCCATTACAAAGAATCGTTGCATTTATACTCAACTGTTATGCAGCCATCAAAAGGGATTTTATTCATATTAAAGAAGAGCTTGATTTAGGGATCTTGTATCCTTAAATTGAGCTATAAATAGAAGAATTTATATTCATTGTAGGCGTCTAAATATCCGTATGCAAAAAAGCTAAAATTGCTCTTATTCTATTAACAACATTCTCTCTTTTTTGTTCTACATATTGTCTTTATTTCTTGCTTCCAGGGAGGTTCGTCTCACAATCTGGCTTGTATTTTCTTCAAGTTTCTTAATTCAATTTATTTTTGTTCTTAATTATTTTATATTTTTGGATAAAATTAATTGAAGTGTCTATAAACCACGTTACAAATTCAACTGTACTGTTTGACGGGTAAACATGTCTATTGGTAAATTTTCTATTCGAAATACCAAGAATTAATTTCCAAATGACAAAATTATATAGGTTAACCCTTGTTTTTTGAATCACATCATTATTTTTGAATAGAGGGAGTATTTCTTAGGGAGTGGTTTGAATTGGGCTATGCAGTAATCTGGTCTTAGCGTTTTTCTCAGTCCTCTTATTTTCTCTTTTGTTATTGTGTAATAGGAAAAAAATCTTTGTTCTACTTGAGTGAATATTTCAAAAGGCACATGCTCTTCCTGAACCAGAGGATTTGCCTTGAATAAAACAAGAAAAATATCAGTCATTATTTTGAAGTTTGTAGAAAGATATTTTCCCTTGGATGGAAACGCAAGTGTAGGCTAATAGTTCATTGAGTCAATTCTTATCTCTCCAAGCTTCTTATTTTAGGTCCAAAAGATAGAGCGCCAAGTTGTGCATAGCAATGGCTTCCACTCCTACCCCATCACATTCTATTCAAACCATTAATGCTTCAAGAACCAACTTCCCTTCACTACCAATGAATAAACCAATTCACAAGAAGTTACACATTTCCTTGAATAAATCTTCTCTTAGAGTAGAGTCTTGTAGCACTGCAAAGTATAGTGACGTTGTGGTGGATGAAGAAATGGATAAGATTAAAAGGCTACAAAACGGATCCGACGTTCGTGGGGTTGCTTTGCAAGGTGAAAAAGATCGAAGTGTGGATCTTACACCGCCTGCTGTTGAGGCGATAGCAGAAAGTTTTGGTGAATGGGTGATTAATGGATTGGAGAAGGAGAAAGATGTTAGGGTTTCTCTTGGAAAAGACCCTCGAATTTCGGGTAATATGTTGAGTGTGGCTGTATTTGCAGGGCTTTCTAGGGCTGGGTGCGTGGTGTTTGACATGGGACTTGCAACAACACCAGCTTGCTTCATGAGCACTATTCTTCCTCCATTTCAATATGATGCCTCAATAATGGTATAATATATATTGATGGATTGCATTAGTGTTGATTTTTTATTAGTATAATATATATGCACTAACGCTACAAAAAAATTTACAAGATGCATCTTAACTGATTGATTTTCTATGACACCAAATTAAGATTGCTATAAACTGTTTCATGTTGTTAGTAGTCATATTAATACGGCATTTAACCTCTTTAAGAAGTACTTGTACAGCTTTATGACAAACTTTCTTATTCTCACGTCTTAATTTGGAAAATTTTGATAGCATAACTTTGTTCCAAAAGAATGAAAACTGTAATATACATTTCAAAGCAGAAATTACCACTTATTCTAAGCATAATTATTGCAAATTAAGCTGAAGTATCCCGATTTATATGCATCTCGTCGTGCCGTATAAACACAACCATAGTATTCGTTATGAGAAAATTGATCTGCTAACATATTAATTACATATTTTATATTGTTTGTATGATTTATTGTATTTTATTGTTAATTTTCTATCAGGTGTTCGGTACCCGCATTGGGGTCCAACCAAACCGGATTTGCACCAGAAAGTCTCACATTGGGTGGGGGAGGGAGGGGGAGGGAGTTTAAAGTGCTCCCTAACAAAGACGACCACTTCATACCTTGAGCTCGAACCCGAGAGCTCTAGTTAATGATAAAGGAGAACTTACCACTCCACCACAACGTACCCTTCTTGATTGATTTGTTGTATCAAATCATATTAACGTGGTTAAATTGGGATGAGTTACTTCAGTTATTATTTGAATTATTTTTATCAATTTCAGCCTTTGACTGATAACTTCAGCTATCTTATCTTAAACTTAAAATTAGATTAGATTCTTCCAAAATGGAAACAATAAAAGCTAAAGTATTGTGCTATGCATGCAGATGACTGCATCTCACTTACCCTACACTCGAAACGGTCTTAAATTCTTCACGAAAAAGGGGGGTTTAACGTCACCAGAAGTGGAGGAAATATGCGACAAAGCAGCTCGAAAATACTCAAACAGGCTAGCTAAAGTATCAACGACACTGCCAATACCGCCGACAATGGTGGATTTTATGAGCGTTTATGCGAAGCATCTACGAGAAACTATAAAGGAAAGAGTGAACCATCCTTCCCATTATGACACTCCTCTCAAAGGATTTCAGGTTCTTCTCTTCTTCTTCCTCAACTCTTTCAAACCTCATTATAGGCTGTTTTTGTCTTTGTCAACAATTGTTGGAGTACTTAAGTTTTGTTTTGTTTTCTTGTCTGCGTGAGAGTAAGCCATGCATGCATAGCCACAGCAACCTTATCTAAGTACAGGGCAATATTGACCATAAATAAAAGCTAAGGATCCGTTTTCATATAATTAAAAGTTGGACATATATTTGGGCCTAGCTTTATCCCTTTTTGGGTTTTCTGCGGACCGTCACTCTAAGGCCCGTTCCAACATCAAATACTATTGAGACAAAAAGTCATGTGGCCACCCGCTGCAAACTAATTATAACATCCGGTAACCATAAGATTTTATGTACATTCAGTAGCCTAAAAGACATTAGAATGGTCAGTATATTCAACTGCTAAAATGCAGTAACTGCAAAAATACGGTAACAACCCCTCATCCCATCAACATTTCTTCTTCCACCAACTGTCAGACATCTCCACAAAAAGACTCCACCACTATCCTGCCACCACTGCACCGCCGTTCCGGGGCGAATCTATGTAAAAGGATCAAGGTGCCATTCCACCCTGACACTCAGTTGAAATTATATATATATATATATATACACTCACCGTAACACTGCCATCACCACACTCCCACCACCGCTACCCACACCCCTAAAAAGTGATTATTAAAATTTATACTCACCTACTCGTGCACCACCTTCATCCACACCATATCATCAATCCTAAAGATCTAAAAGAGGGGAAAAAAAAAAAAAAGAAACCAATAGTCAAAATGTATACAAAATCAACTATCACAAAAAAAAATAAAAATAAATAATAATAACAATAATACCACAGATACCGAACCTTCCTTCATAAAGTAAAAGAAAAAATATTAATTGAACTCAAAGAATAAGATCTATAAGAGAAAAGGAAAGAAAGAACGAGTGTTTGTCCGAGAAAGATCATATACTTTATATACTCATGACATATTAATTATACATTTTATGTACATATTATAAGTTCTATATGCGCTGCTTATAAGTTATATAGTACATATACACTTAATATATATATAAGTAAAACTGAATACGCATAAATAATGTGTGTGCATTATATTAGTGTAGATACACCTTTCATACAAATACGCAAGCATAATATATACACGTTATATATATACTTTTCTCAATACCCATCGTAGTCACTATAATCCTTTCTTCATTCCTATTTTCCTATATAATATGTGTATAATAAATATATAATCAGTGTATAACATACATCAAAATCCGCCTAGTCGTGACGGCACGTAATACAATCCGCTAGGACAGTCAAATAACAACCAACACAATTCTAATAACAACGATAAGAGTCAAGAAGTGAAATAACTGAATTTTACACAATAACCCAAGGATTGGTAGTACAAGCCATGGTTCACTAAGACTTATATTTACAAAGCTGGTATGAAATAATAAAATATCTGTTTGGAATGTACATAAACAGAATACAATCTCTAAAACTATCAAGGACAAGTGGTAGTTATATCCGGAAAATAGATACACCTTCAATGCTAGCTCCTGCCATACACAACAACATCATCTCCAAGATCTGAATGCAAGGGGTAGAAGTGTAGTATGAGTACAACAAACACCATGTACTCAATAAGTAAAAAACCTAACATCAGGTTGAAAGTAGTGACGCGCTCGAAAGATTGTCATAGTCCCACACCAATAGCCAATAATAATTTATCATAATATAATAGAGATAGTAAAAGTAAATAGCTTAAAATATATTATGTTCAGCTCGTTCACAGCTACGGAAAAGTAGACATGCTTTTCAAGTATAATCGTCTAAGGCCAAATCTTAGCACTGAAATCAATTAAACATGAGTTTATCTCAAGAACTATATTTTTTTTTCCAATTTCCAACATCAAATAAGACTTATGTCTCTACCAATTAGCATGAGAAAAGTACATCTCTACGCCTACATGTTAATACACATGTCAAGTCATCAAATGATTTCATATACCGTCTAGAATGAGGAAAATATATCTCTATGCCTACATGTCAAATATACATGTCAAATTATCTAATGTTATACTATCGTCTAGCACGAGGAAGATACATCTCTATGCCTATAAGTAAAATATACATGTCAAGTTAATGATTTTACTGTGATATCATCAAGTACACTCACTCTCAGCATACTCAAGGTGCCTGGCTCAAATGCCCCACTGCGTCACACATACAATCACCCAGCACTGTATGGGTGCCTGACTCAATAGCCCCTCACCAAAGCACGTGCATATATACTGTGCATGCGCCCACTGCTGGCATGTCAGACTCCGGAGGGGCGGATCCTGTCCAAGCGCTATTCATAATCACATAGCCCAATAGTGGGGCCTGGTGTATGCATAGCCATAAAATCAGTGCCACTTCGCCCAATATGGGGCCTGGCATACGCGCCACCTCAATATTAATATAACTTTTATGGCGTGCAACCCGATCCAACATAACTCACAATATGGCTCTATGCCCCACATCAGTCATCAATCCGCTCAAATCTCAATGACTCACATCTCACGGATACATAATCAAATTATATAACACAAAATATCACAATGTGCCTCAAATACAGCTCAATATCATGTCACATACAAGGATACCAATAACATGTAAGATAACATATCAAAAGTGCATAGAGACAGAGATATAACATGCGGATGTAATATGACTACGGTTAAGGCAAATAGCTCAACATGATGAAAATAACTCTAACATGTCTCAAACAACTAAGCAGGTGGCCTAGACAAGATTTCTAGCATAAATAATATCTCACGCAATCATATAGATGGAGAAAACATGATATCAAAGAATCATGATAGCAAATCAAGGCACATAATAGCCTAAGAATTATCGGGATCATGAATACCTCGGTGCATGCACACGTGCTCGTCACCTAGAACGTGCATCACCCCAACCCATAACAAATATCATAGTACTCAGGGATAATTACCCTCAAATCCAAGTTTAGATATGTTACTTACCTCGAACAAGCCAAATCAAATACCGAGCAAACGAAATAATACTCTAGAAATACCATCCCCCGCGAATCCACCTATGAGCGGCTCGAAACTAGCCAAAAGTAACTCAAAAACATCAAATAGTGCTATAGGAAGCAAAACCAAGCGATAAAGGTCGAATCTTTCATCAATTACTCAAAGTCAACCAAAAAGTCAACCCCGAGCCCGCACCTTAGAACCCAACAAAACTTTTGAATTTTGAAAATCCATTCCAACACAAGTCCAACCATACTAATTTCACTAAAATGTGACTCCGAATCGATGTTCACAACTCAATAATTCACTTTATAAAAGTTTAGACAAAAATCCTCAATTTCCAATTTAGAATTATCATATGCCAAACCGAAGATGAAATCATGGAATATAATTAAAATCGAGTGAAAAAATACATATCCCAATCCATGGGGTGAAAATCCTCTCCAACTAGCGCACCTGCGCTCCCACATTTGCGAGACAAAAATCGCATCAGTGACTTCAACTTACTAGACCAAGAACCGCACCTGCGCAACCGCTACCGCATCTACGGCATCACAGAAGCGCAAATATTACCGCAGAAGCGGACACTCAACTCTTGCCTCATTCGTGCATCTGCGATCCATATACTGCTAATAGCGACCACCGCACCTAAGATCCTTTACCCGCAAAACCGAAACAACTGACCGTGCCAAAATCTCGCGGAAGCGACTCAAACCTCGCAGAAGCGGTACCCGCATGTTCGCTCCATTATGCACAGATGTGCAACACCAGAACCAAATTTATCCAAAAACATGATCAAAATGATCTGAGACTCATCCGAAACTCCCCCGAACCCCTCAGAACCCTGTACGATCATACCAACAAGTCCCACAGCACAACACAGACCTACTCGAGGACTCAAATCACACATAATAATATCAAAACCATGAATCGTACCTCAAATCAAACTTAATGAACTTTCAACTTCCAAAACTCGTGCCAAACTACATTAAATCAACTCGTAATGACCTCAAATTTTGCACAAAAGTTCAAATGACATAACGAACATATTCTTACTTGCAAAACAACAATTCAAACCTGATAACATCGAAGTCAATTCTCCGTCAAACTTATGAACATTCCAAACCTACTAATTGCCAACTTTCGCCATATAGTGCCAAAACTTTCTAGAAACATCCAAAGGCAAATCCGGACATACGCTCAAGTTCAAAATCACCATCCGGACCTAATGGAATCATCGAAACTCCGATCCGAAGTCAAACACACAAAGGTCAAACTTGGTCAACTCTTCCAACTTAAAGTTTCTAAAATAAGAATTATTCTCCCAAATCAATTCCGAACAACTTGAAGACCAAAACCGACCATACACGCAAGTCGTAATGCCTCATTTGAAGCTACTGAAGACCTCAAACCACCGGACGGAACATCAATACTGAAAATGACCGGTCGGGTCGTTACAGAAATGGTGCGTTAATCCTTACCAATTTGATCTTATTGCTCCTGGAAACAAACATGCACGAACCAAGTATGTGTCCAGACAGTCCAAAGTCTCGATTAACTCTCAGCCTTCCGGTAAAAAAAAAATGTTGATGAAGGCGTGTAGGGGAAGTAGGTTATTTTAGGTAAACTTTTTATTTTTTATTAAGTGACGAAATGTGGCAAAATGCAGATTATTGTTAATGCGGGAAATGGATCAGGAGGGTTCTTTACCTGGGATGTGTTAGACAAGCTTGGTGCAGATACATTTGGCTCTCTACACCTAAATCCAGATGGAATGTTCCCTAATCACATTCCTAACCCGGAGGACAAGACAGCCATGGCTTTAACCAGAGCCGCGGTGCTAGAAAACAAGGCTGATCTCGGTATTGTTTTCGACACAGACGTGGACCGGAGCGGCGTTGTGGACAGTGAAGGAAATACCATTAATGGTGACCGGCTCATTGCACTTATGTCAGCAATTGTTCTCAAGGAACACCCTAGTACAACCATTGTCACTGATGCTCGCACGAGTATGGCCTTAACTAAATTTATTAGGAATAAAGGAGGTCAACATTGCTTGTATAGAGTTGGTTATAGGAATGTGATTGACAAGGGTGTCAGTCTTAACAAGGATGGCATTGAAACACATCTCATGATGGAAACGAGTGGCCATGGTGCTTTGAAAGAAAATCACTTTCTTGATGATGGTAAGTTTATTCTTGCATGCATGGTTAATTCCATTTTATGCCTTAATTCTTTTAAAACATTGCATGCAGGTGCATACATGGTAGTGAAAATTATAATTGAAATGGTAAGAATGAAGCTTGAGGGATCAGAAGGCGGCATTGGAAGTCTTATAGAAGATCTTGAAGAGCCATTGGAGTCGGCAGAAGTCAGAATGATTGTTCTTTCTGAGCCTAGAAATGCTAAAGCAAAAGCAGTTGAAGCCATCGAAGCATTCAGAACCCATATTGAGGTACATCATATCTCTTTGTTAGTTGGCAAAGTTTCTATCGAAAAAGAAATGAATATTAATTAAAGAAATGTGTGTTGGTTCACCTTTAGCAAGGAAGCTTACCAGGATGGGAACTTGACGCCTGCGGAGACTGCTGGGTAAGTGATGGTTGTCTTGTGGACACTAATGATGATCCTGCTGCAATTGATGCTTTTATGTACAGGTATATATATATACAAGATTCATGTAATTTTAAGAAAGATTAACACAATACTTTTTCGGAAATTTGAAAATGTTGATTACAATTCAGGGCCAAAGTTTCAGATGAACAAAATGGGGAACATGGATGGGTTCACCTTCGACAAAGTATCCACAATCCAAATATTGCTGTTAATCTACAATCCGCCATTCCCGGTGGATGCCAATCCATGGCAAAAGTTCTAATAGATCGGTATGCTCTTTTCCCCTGTTTTATAAAGAATTTAACTTACATGGAGAAATAGTGTATTACTTCCTCCATTTCTTCTTCTTTTTTTTTTGGACCGTATTTGATTCATGAAGTTTAAGAAATAAAACAAAACTAACAAAGCATGAATTTTGGTGTCTATATGTTATAGTAATAAAAGTAAAATAGAAAGTTTAAAGTTAAATTACTTGTAAATATAAAAATCACTATTTTTTTTAGACAGACTAAAAAGAAAAAGTGTGTCAAATAATATGATACAAAGTAAATAGTTTTTTACATAATTGACATATAACAACATGTCTATTCATAATAAACCTTGTCACGACCCAAACCGCAAGGATGCAACGGGCACCCGGTGCCTTACTCAATCGAGTACCAATATAACATATCTTTCTTACTATACCATCATGAGTAAGTGGGCTAGAAGGGCTGTCATGAGATAATCAGAATAAAACATAAGGGAATACTCGACATAGGACGATCCAACATGATATACAAACTTATACATGTGACATACAGGCCTATAGGATCGAAATGATCATTTGTACACTCAAAACATAGGCCAACAAGACCATACAATCATCCATATACATGACACATGTCTAAAAGCCTCTAAGAGTACATAGACGTAATAAAGGCCGAGACGGGGCCTCGCCATACCAATCTATACATGTCCAAAGCATACTGACCAAATAGGCAACTTTAAAGTAATTGGAGTGCACCAACACCTTCCGCTGAGCTGATAGCCTACTAGGGGGACTATGAACCTGTCTATTGGGACTTGCATGCATGAAATGCAGCGTCCCTGAGAAAAAGGAACGTCAGTATAAATAAAGTACTGAGCATATAAAGCATGAAAGAGCATATAAAAGACATGAAAGAAACATGGAGTAAAGAACTCAACTGAATAGCTATGTGAATCATGAAATATTTATGATGTCATGCATATGCGTATAAATGTCATATCATGCATAGGTAAATGCGTACATCATCAAGCCTCTAAGGGCATCCCATCGTATCATCTCGGCCTCTATGGGCGAAATCATCAATGTATACCAGTTGATCGGTGGTGGTGCGTATATGATGCCATAACCTTTTTCCATACCCCATATACATATAATATACGTATATATAACGCCATATGGTCATGGGTCAATGTACATGTATAAATGAATGCAATGCATAAGAAATAAGTCAATAAGATCTCTTGTGATGTTATAAGATCAATATGCCTTCGGTTAATATAATGAAATAAATTTTATCAACTTATATTTTCTGAGACCCATGAATAGACGATATAATAATAGGACACTTGGGGAATCAAGAACATAGACACCCCTAGTACTTCTAAGAATATAGTCATTTGTGAAAGCTCTGCGTTTGCTCGTTTAGTTTGTATCATCTGGATCATGCCAAAAGGAAAGAAGGGATAGCCTTAACATTCCTTAACTCCGTTGAGTCCTTAATACCTTCCAAACAATTCTTCAAACAACTCAACTCAATCTACCATAGCATAAGGAGATTCAAAATCAGTGCTGAGTAAAGGCTAAGTCCGCAGCTTAAACTAGTAGCTCATTTATGTAAATTTGGCAACATATCCCCTGTAACATGTAACAAGGGCCTCCTATAATACCATATAGCAACAAAAACAACCAGAGCAATACAATAAGAACAACATCAACTATAGGGTACAAAATATTTTATTAACAAGTCATCAACATATCACAACGAGCGGCATGATCGAATTAAATCCCTTTAGCGCCTTTCAACCCTACTATCATACATTAGTTAACTTAAAAAACATGTTCAACAGGATACCAAGTAAAATCATAGGACTTACAACCTCCTATTAATCAACTAATCCACGCTCAAACAACCCAACAATCCAACAACAACAACACGTACAACTTTCCGTTATTATATTGTCTTTTATCTCCTTATTCACAATACCAATAGCAGGTTCAACATGTAGGAGATATATTCATGAAAATAATAGCATAAACCATTTAAATTTCATGAGAACAACGTTTCCAAAACAGTCCATTAAAACAATAACATCTCAAACTATTTCGAGTCTTCTCTTGTAGTATCTTGCTCAAATAATGCAACCAACATGCAAATATCTTTGAGAACAATTAGTACAGTATTATACATACCTAAACCAGCAGAAAACACTTGAAAATTCAGCTAAACACATCCCACAACTATCCTCAATGACAACACAACCTCAAAGAGGTGTTGTTATTTACTAGAACTAACAATTGATGTTTATATGGTGTAATCACTTTGGAATCACTTCAAACCCTTATGGTATCTGTTTAGGAGGGTTAGGAGAAGTTCGGAGATGAAGTTGAGTCAAAAATGAGCAAAGAATAGGCATCCAAATCGTTTATAAAGTAAAGTAGGTCGACCACCGCCTAAGTGGGTCCAATTGGGAGCTGCTTGCACGATCTCGCAAAAACGCGAATATCCCTCTACTTCGATGTCGTATCGACAAATGATTTAATGCGTTAGAAACTAGAATCATTGATATTCAATTTNCCATACAACCATCCATATACATGAAATATGTCTACAAGACTCTAAGAGTACATAAACATCATAAAGGCCGAGACAGGGCCCCCCCATACAAATCTATACATGTCTAAAGCATACTGACCAAATAGGCAACTCCGGAGTAAGTGGAGTGCACTAACACCTTCTACTGAGCTGATAGCCTACTAGGAGGACTGTCAACCTATCTATCGGGACCTGCAGGGATGAAACGCAGCATCCCCAGGCAAAAGGGACGTTAGTACAAATAAAGTACCGAGCATGTAAGGCATTAAAGCAGTATATAAAAGACCAGAAAGAAACATGGAGTAAAGAACTCAACCTGTAAGTCTGAATAGCTCTGTGAATCATGAAACATTTATAATGCCATGCATATTCATATAAATGTCATATCATGCACACATAACATCATCAAGCCTCTGAGGGCATCCCATCATATCATCTCGGCCTCTATGGGCGAAATCATCAACGTATATCAACTGATCAGGTGGTGGTGCGTATATAATGTTGTAACCTTTCTCAATATCGCATATACATATAATATACGTGTATATAATTCCATCTGGTCATAAGTTAATGTACATGTATAAATGAATGCAATACATAAGATGTAAGTCAATAAGATCTCTCGGGATGTCATAAGATCAATATGGCTTTAGTTAATATCATGAAATAAACTTTATCAACTTACGTGTTTTCTAAGACCAATGAATAGATGATTTAATAATAGGAAACATGGGGAATCAAGAACATAGGCACCCCTAGTACTTCTAAGAATAAAGTCATTTGTGAAAGTTTCGCATTTGCTCGTTTCGTTTGTACCATATGGATCATTCCAAAAGTAAATAAGAGATAGCCTAAACATACCTTAACTCCGTTGAGTCCTTAATACATTCCAAAAAATTCTTCAAACAACTCAACTCAATCTACCATAGCATAAGGAGATTCAAAATCAGTGCTGAGTAAAGGCTAAGTCCGCAGCTTAAACTAGTAGCTCATTTATGTAAATTTGGCAACATATCCCCTGTAACATGTAACAAGGGCCTCCTATAATACCATATAGCAACAAAAACAACCAGAGCAATACAATAAGAACAACATCAACTATAGGGTACAAAATATTTTATTAACAAGTCATCAACATATCACAACGAGCGGCATGATCGAATTAAATCCCTTTAGCGCCTTTCAACCCTACTATCATACATTAGTTAACTTAAAAAACATGTTCAACAGGATACCAAGTAAAATCATAGGACTTACAACCTCCTATTAATCAACTAATCCACGCTCAAACAACCCAACAATCCAACAACAACAACACGTACAACTTTCCGTTATTATATTGTCTTTTATCTCCTTATTCACAATACCAATAGCAGGTTCAACATGTAGGAGATATATTCATGAAAATAATAGCATAAACCATTTAAATTTCATGAGAACAACGTTTCCAAAACAGTCCATTAAAACAATAACATCTCAAACTATTTCGAGTCTTCTCTTGTAGTATCTTGCTCAAATAATGCAACCAACATGCAAATATCTTTGAGAACAATTAGTACAGTATTATACATACCTAAACCAGCAGAAAACACTTGAAAATTCAGCTAAACACATCCCACAACTATCCTCAATGACAACACAACCTCAAAGAGGTGTTGTTATTTACTAGAACTAACAATTGATGTTTATATGGTGTAATCACTTTGGAATCACTTCAAACCCTTATGGTATCTGTTTAGGAGGGTTAGGAGAAGTTCGGAGATGAAGTTGAGTCAAAAATGAGCAAAGAATAGGCATCCAAATCGTTTATAAAGTAAAGTAGGTCGACCACCGCCTAAGTGGGTCCAATTGGGAGCTGCTTGCACGATCTCGCAAAAACGCGAATATCCCTCTACTTCGATGTCGTATCGACAAATGATTTAATGCGTTAGAAACTAGAATCATTGATATTCAATTTGATATTTATATCATCCCTTAGTTCCAAGTATAGTTTGAGAAAAATGTAGCTACATTTGACCTAATTCTCACCACATTATGAATGCAACTTGTGATGACCTTTGCTAACTTTTGTTCCACATCGCTTGACTTCAAAACATAACCTCCTTATAATGTTAAACACCCTAGTCTCATCCCAAAAGTACATGTTATGACATTCCCAACTTTTCAACTATCGACAAAATTTATTTTCTTCAATTCGTTTAGCTTCTAAGCCTTCCTACCCTCTTGGTACTTGTTATTCATGATCTTAAAGATTTATAACCTCCAAGGTAACATGATTAACTTACTTTATGTACTTTCAAAGACGATCTCATTTCTAAGCTTACATTATGTAACTTACAACGTACTCTCATGTACGAAAACATGGGGTGTAACATCATTCCCCCTCTTTGGAACATTTGTCCTCAAATGTTGACTGATGCGCTTATCAGTCTCAAAAACTATAGCTCTTACGAACACTTTAATACTGTCCTTGCCATCTAGGAAACTGTTATGTGAATAAATCCAAAGGCCAGGGTAATCTGCCCTTTAGGACTATTTCTCACACCACGACCTATGGTCGGAATTCTTTCGATCTCGTAACTTTTGCTACCTTCTTTCATGCCTGTACAATTTTGTCCTTGTTTGTGTGCCGATGCGACTCTTCTCTCTATTTTCCTCCATCTTTTAGCCAATCTCTAGGCCTCACCTTGTGAATATATATTGAACTATGACAAGTTGTCCCTTTGGCATCTATAGGTGTACTGAAGTTCTTCGCTTGGTACTTTATCGAACTTACGACTATTTCCATATTTTTTTATAGCGTAAGTTATCTATGCTTATGGATTTACTACAACTAAGTGGGTCATACTATACCATATCTCTTACTTCGTCTTATTATTATCGAGGTCTGCTACCCAACTCTAGGTTACTCTCTCGCTACTTAACCTATGTGTATAAATCTAAGTCCTTTAATGCTTCCTCATTATTGTTCATCTTAAGAATGATGGCCTAATCTCATCTCATACTTTATAACTTTTATCCATCAATTGTTGATTCACCTTAATGTTGATCCATAATCTACCACTATTTTTTGCAGCATCTCAACGTGATTCATCTTTTGGTGGATATTATAATTCCGTGCAATTCATGAAATCCCTTCTCTTTAAATTATTACTCAATCAGAGGCCTAAACATCATTCTCTTACCTATCACAATTATACCCTTATTCTACTACCAGGGAAGCATTTCATTTCTTCTAAATGCACCTGGTCTTAGAATCCTCCGAGTTCATTCAGGTTATACTGACCTTTCTATAACTTACTGAAACCATCAACTCTCTTATTTTGATGGGATTAATTCTAAGGCCTTACCTATTCTTGTCACCTTCACTTACCTTTTCTTATCCTTACTCCTATCGAACAAAATAAATTGTCGCTCTACCATACTTTAGTTTGCGACCTACACATGTCTATCTATACTACTTCCAACCTTCCTTTAACTTGCTTGCATCATACATCTCCTTTTGTGCCTTCTCAGTTATCTTTAAATGTAAGAAATTACTTTTCTTGGTCGCTCTGCCACTTGCTGTATGGATACTTGGCTTATCATAGTGCCCACGAATACTGGAATTCCCTGTAACTCGTGTGATCTCAAATATCACCTTTGACTTCCCGTTCATTAGTCATGATAGGTGCCACTTTCTTATGGAGTGCATATAATATTGTAGTGAGACTGTTGTTACTAGACCATTTCTTCTTTATGTCACTATGTGTAGGTTGAAGCCTTCTTCCTTATTTCCTCAGCTAGTCTTTCTTTTTAGTACTTAGGGGAGACTCTCTGACTCATGTAAAGCTACGAGCTTAATACATCGTATACCCGAAGGAAACAAGAGCGTGAAGGTAAGTAACTAAGGAATTTTTGATGTTCTTACTCGCCTATAATTATCCTTAGTTACTTATCTTCGCGCTCTTGTGCTTGTATGGTTGCTTCTGAACTGAAATTTTTGAATGTCTCTCTAGCGGCAATTTCTTTTATTTTCGTAAGACCTATACGGCACCATTAACTACCCAAACTCCTATATGAATATTTCTCAAGTATCACAATGTCATATGTGCGAGACTGAATTCCCTATGTTGGGGTTCACTATGTTTATCTTGTACGATCTGTTGATTTATTTATATCCTCTTATCTAGCCATAACTTGACTCTTCCTGAATCAACTACTAACTACTCGTTGGTCCATTATCATATCTATATTCTGTGTATTATCTTTTGGGTTATTTCCTTTGTCTTAACTTACCTCTCACACTGGCTCCTTATGTATCTAGTGTTCATTCGCACTTATTTATCAATAACATCCTAGGCGGGAACCCGTATTGCCTCTCCCTTGCGTCATGCTTGCATAATGTTCTGGAGTCGTAACATATCTGTATAATCTAAATAAATGCAATCTTATTCCTTTCTCTTTTTTACCACATTCTTCCCTAACTATTCCGTAGTTACCTGAACCATATAACTCCTACTTAATACCATATCACACCATCTTCCTCCTCTCTTTATCTTTTGCGTCTTTTCACATCTTCATTGACTCTAACTTGCCTTGCGGTAACCTTCTGTACCAAGGATAACGAAATTTCTTACTCACGAGGGTGACACCTAGTGTAATTAGCACACTTAGTCCCTTAATCTTAACTCTACTCACAGTGCTCACATTAGGGAAGCGTCTTCCTGAATGCCCTTTAAAGGTTTTTCTTCTGTTATCTATTCTATTATCGCCGGAATGCGATCTATGAAATTCTCATGATGCCGACTATTATCAAATCATTCTGTCCTTAATTCATGTTTAGTTTATCTTGTTCACCAGCCCATACTGATATCTTTTACTCCGCGGTCTAACTTTTCCTTTTGGTAATTATGTTGGAGTCACCAACTTATTTCTCGAAATAAGGATATGACTTCATGGCTTATATCCTTTTAGAGTTCATATCTGGCTGTACTATTCTAACGTTCACCATTTGGGTGTCTCACAAGGAGATCTATTACTACATTTGCACCATCTTTTGGAAATGTTAGCTAATGATAACAATCTATCCACCATTTTGGGTTACTCTAACTCCAGCTGGATCCTGATATCCCATCCTTCTCTTAAACAATATCTGTTAGCTCCCATAGGTTATAACTAATCTGTTAGCTCCCATGGGTGTGGCCAATTGTACATACCTCTATTACTGTTAGAGGTAATTCAGAATACTTATATTTCCTTGCTTGAATTGTAAAAACTGATAATATTCACTAGCGGGGGACCTCCTACCCTTCATCACTTTGCTTCTTTTACTTGTTGAAATTTATACCTACCTTCTAATTATCTTGTTGCTTTTCAAACCATAGGTGGATAGATATTCATGCCTTAAGGCTCCTTATCAAGAAGCTTACACATCTTAGCACACACATAATCTACTGAAGACCTTACATTTACTCATCATAAGCATGAAGCAAAATCGAGTTTCTCTAACTCAACTCTTCCACAACCACATTCAATCTCTTACCAACTGTCTCTGTGGATGTAGGGATCGTTGTATTACGAATAAAGTAGAATTTAGGAGTTTGAGTTCTTACAACTGATCTCTACCACACGATCTAGAGTAAGAAGAAAGAGTGACGGTCCTAAATGCCCTGTAACCTCCTGCTTATAAGTGTAGTGCACAACACACCTATAAACAAGACTCTACTAGACACCGCTTGTAGACTCCCTAGGACAAAACTGCTCTAATACCAAGTTTGTCACGACCCAAACCGCAGGACCGCTACGGGCACCCGATGCCTTACTCAACTGAGTACCAACGTAACATATCTTTCTTATTATACCATCATGGGTAAGTGGGCCAGAAGGGTCGTCATGAGATAATCAAAATAAAATACAAGGTAATACTCGACATAGGACGACCCAAAATGATATAAAAACTTATACATGTGATATACGGGCCTATAGGATCGAAATGATCATTTGCACACTCAAAACATAGTTCGACGAGGCCATACAATCATTCATATACATGACATATGTCTACAAGCGTCTTTGAGTACTTAAACGCCATAAAGGCCCGGACAGGGCCCTGCCATACCAATCTATACATTTTCTAAGCATACAGACCAAATAGGAAACTCCGGAGCAATTGGAGTGCACCAACACCTTCTGCTAAGCTGATAGCCTACTAGGGGGACTGTGAACTTGTCTATCGGGACCTGCAGGCATGAAACGCAGTGTCCCCAGGCAAAAGGGACGTCAGTAAAAATAAAGTACCGAGTATGTAAGGCATGAAAGCAGTATATAAAAGACATAAAAGAAACATGGGGTAAAGAACTCAACTGAATAGCTGTATGAATCATGAAACATTATATGCATAGATAACATCATCAAGCCTCTGAGGTCATCCCATTGTATCATCTCGGCCTCTATGAGCGAAATTATCAACGTGTACCAACTGATCAAGAGGTGGTGCCTATCTAATGCCATAACTTTTCCCCATATCCCATATACATGTAATATACACGTATATAACGTTATCTGGTCATGGGTTAATTTACATGTATAAATGAATGCAATGTATAAGAAGTAAGTCAATAAGATCTCTCGGGATGTCATAAGATCAATATGCCTTCGGTTAATATTATGAAATAAACTTTATCAACTTATATTTTTTGAGACCCATGAACAGACGATATAATAATAGGACACATGGGGAATCAATAACTTAGGCACCCCTAGTACTTCTAAGAAAAGAGTCATCTGTGAAAGGTGCTCGTTTCGTTTGTTTCATATGGATCATGCCAAAAGGAAAGAAGGGATAGACTTAACATACCTTAACTCCGTTGAGTCCTTAATACCTTCCAATCAATTCTTCAAACAACTCAACTCAATCTACCATAGCATAAGGAGATTCAAAATCAATGCTGAGTAAAGGCTAAGTCTGCAACTTAAACTAGTAGCTCGTTTTTGTAAATTTGGGCAAATTTACCCTATGACAAGGGCCTCCTCCAATACCATATACAAACAACAACAACCAGAGCAATATAGTAAGAACAACATCAACTATAGGGTACAAAATATTCCATTAACAGATCAATCAACATATAACAACGAGCGGCGTGCTCGGATTGAATCCCTTTAGCTCCCTTCAACCCAACTAATATACATTAGTTAACTTAAAAAACATGTACACCGTGATACCAAGTAAAGTTGGAGGACTTACAACCTCCTATTAATCAGCTAATCCACACTCAAGCAACCTAGCAATCTAACAACAACAACAAGTACAACTTTCCATTGTTATATTTTCCTTTATCTTCTTATTCACAATACAAATAGCAGATTCAGTATGTAGATTATATATTCATAAAAATAACAGCATAAATAATTCAATTCCCATGGTTTCCAACCATTTAAAGTTCATTTAAACAACCTTCCTAAAACAGTCTATGAAGAACATTAACATCTCAAACTATTTCAAGTTTTCTCTTGTAGTATCTTGCTGAAATAATGCAACCAACATACAAACAACTTCAAGAAAATGTTGTAGAGTGTTATATATACCTAAACCAGCAGCAACCACTTGAAAATTCATCCAAACACAGTCCATAACTATCCTCAATGACAACACGACCTCAAAGAAGTGTTGTTCTTCACTAGAACTAACTTTTGATGTTGAAATATGGTGTAATCACTTCAAACCCTTATGGTATCTGTTTAGGAGGGTTAGGAGAAGTTTGGAGACGAATTTGAGTCAAAAATGAGCAAAAATTAGGCGCCCGAACCATTTATAAAGTGAAGTAGGCCGACCACCGCCTAAGTGGGTCCAATTGGGAGCTGCTTGCGCAATCTCATAAAAATACGAATATCTCTCTACTCCGATGTCGTATGGAGAAATGATTTAATGAGTTAGAAACGAGACTCATAAGATTTTCAATTTGATATGTATAAAAACCCCTAATTCCAAGTATATTGGGGCAAATACGCAGCTACATTTGACCTAATTTAGCACATTATGAATGCAACTTGTGATGATCTTTGCCAACTTTTTTTCCATAACTCGGTTGACTTCAAAACATAACTCACGACTATCATACGACTAAAATAACTCATAACATAACCTCCTTATATTGTTAAACACCCTAGTATTACCTCAAAAGTACATGTTATAACATTCCCAACTTGTCGACTTTTTATTTTCTTCAATTCGTTTAGCTTCTAAGCCTTCCAACCCGCTTGGTACTTGTTATTCATGATCTTAAAGATTTGTAACCTCAAAGGTAACATGATTAACTTACTTTATGTTTTTTCAAAGATGATCTCATTACTAAGCTTACATCAATTGACTTACGACGTACTCTCACGTACGGAAATATGGGGTGTATCAAACCTGATATGATAACTAGAAATTACGATAATTAACTTGATATAATCGGTTAAATTCGCAACATGGTGTAAATAATATATATTACAACAATAAAAACAACAAAAACATACCCAGTGTAGTCCTACAAGTGGGGTCTAGGGAGGGTAGAGTGTATGCGGACCTTACCCCCGCCTTTAAAAAGACAGAGAGGCTGTTTCCAGGATATCCTCGGCTCAGGAAGGGTGGAGAGGAGGAGCAATAACAAACAAACTGATCTGACCACCAAAGCAAAATACAAAACAAGCAAAAGATAATGCATTTAGAAAATCGAAACACAAGACAACAACAAGTAGTAATAGAAAAAAACTACTGCTACGGAAGACACAGTTTATCAAAGCTACTGCTACAAACAAGGACAACACTCGACCACCTAACCTCTACCTTTATTCTCAACCTCCACACCTTCATATCTATGTTCATGTCCTCAGTGAGCTGGAGCAACACCATATCTTTCCTAATCACTTTCCCTCAATACTTCTTCGGCCTGCCTCTACCTCTCCGTTGGCCCTCCCATGCCAGCCTCTCACACCTCCTAACCAGAGCATCAGTGCCTCTCCTCTTCATATGCCCAAACCATCTAAGTCCCGCCTCCCGCATCTTGTCCTCCACAGGGGCCAAACCCACCTTGTCCCGAATAACATCATTTCTAATTTTATCTAAACTAGTATGCCCGCACATTCACCTCAACATCCTCATCTCCGCCACCTTCATCTTCTGGACATGGGATGTCTTGACCGGCCAAAACACCGCCCCATATAGCATAGTCGGTCTGGCCACCACTCTATAGAACTTACCTTTAAGTTTTGGTGACACATTCTTATCGCACAGACAACGGAAGCGAGCCTCCATTTCATCCATCCCGCCCCAATACGGTGTGTGACATCCTCGTTAATCTCCCCATTCTCTTGTTTAATCAACCCAAGGTACTTGTAACTTTCTCTCTTAGGGATGACTTGGGACTCAAGCCTCATGTCTTTGTCCTCTTCCTGAGTCACGCCACTGAACTTGCACTCCAAGTACTCTATTTTGGTCCTACTCAATTTGAAACCTTTAGAGTCCAAAGTTTGCCTCCAAACCTCTAACCTCTCTTTAACACCACAACACATCTCGTCAATCAGTACAATGTCATCTTCAAACAACATGCACCACGACACCTCCCCTTGAATGTGACGCATCAATGCATCGATCGCTAAGGCAAACAGAAATGGGCTGTGGGCTGACTCCTGGAGCAGCCCCATCACAATCGGGAAGTGTTTTGAGTCCCCTCACACTGTCCTCACCGGATTCTTAGCACCCTCGCACATGTCCTAAATAGCCCTAATGTATGCAATAGGAATTCTTCTAGCCTCCAAACATCTCCACTACACCTTCCTCGGTACTTTATCGTAAGCCTTCTCTAAGTCGATGAACACCATATATAAATACCTCTTCCTCTCCTATACCGCTCCATCAATCTCCTAACAAGGTGAATAGCTTCTGTAGTTGAACGCCCCGGCATAAATCCGAATTGATTTACTGAATAACACAATCATCCTCACCCTCGGCTCCACCACCATCTCCTATACTTTCATAGTATGGCTCAGTAGCTTGATACTCCGATAGTTGTTACAATTTCGGATATCCCCCTTGTTCTTATACAACGGGATTATCGTACTCCATCTCCATTCATCGGGCATCTTTTTCGTCCTAAAAATGACAATGAATAGCCTAGTTAGCCACTCCAAGCCCACCCTACCCACTCTTTTCCAGAATTCCACCGGAATTTCGTTAGGCCGGGTCGCTCTCCCCCTGCTCATCTTACGCATATCTCCCTCTACCTCCGTAACTTTAATATGCCAGTAATACCCAAAGTCCTGACAACTCTCGGAGTTTTCTAAGTCCTCCAGCATAATGTTTCTATCCCCTTCATCACTTACGAGTTTATGGAAGTACGTTTGCCATCTATGTCAAATCAGAGCTTCGTCCAACAACACCCTATCTTCCTCATCCTTGATGCACTTGACTTGGTCCAGGTCACGGGCCTTCCTGTCTCGCACCTTGGTTAACTTGTACAGCTTCTTGTCCATTCCCCTGCCTCCAAGTTCTTCATACAAGCGCTCAAATGCGGCAGTATTGGCTGCAGTAACCGCTAACTTTGTTTCCTTCTTAGCCACCTTATATCGCTCCCTGTTCGTCTTCTTCTCCTCCTCGTCCCTGCTTTCCACAAGCTTTAAATAAGCCACTTTCTTGGCTTCTACTTTACCTTGGACCTCAATGCTCCACTACCAGTCCCCCTTGCGGCCACTATAAAGGCCCTTCAAGACCCCCATTATCTCCCTAGCAGCCTCCCTAATGCACTTCGCAGTCGCGGTTCACATACCACTCACGTCCCCACTGCTCCTCCATGCCCCTATAGCTTGCAACTTACACCCCAACTCCTGGGCACTGACCTTAGTCAAAGCTCCCCACTTGATCCTAGGAAGACCATACACAACCCTCTTTGTTTGCTTCCTCCTAATCTCCAAATCCATGACCAGGAGCCTATGTTGGGTCATGAGGTTCTCGTTCGTGATGACCTTGAAATCCACGCACAGACATCTATCCAACTTTCTGAGTAGTAGATAATCAATCTGGGTCTTGGCTGCCAAACTCAGAAAAGTAACCAAATGCTCCTCTTTCTTCGGCAAACTCGAGTTAGCAAATTACCAAATCAAACACCTTAGCAAAATCCAGCAGTAAAGTTCCTCCTCCATTCCTATCTCCAAAACCGAAGCTTCTGTGCACATCATCGTAGCCCCCAGATGCCCCCTAATGTGACCATTAAAATCTCCTCTTATGAAAAACTTCTCAGTGTGCGGGATATCCAGCACAACCTCATCCAAGTCCTCCCAAAAGCGCCTCTTGACCTCCTCGTCCAAGCCCACTTGGGATGCGTATGCACCAATTAAGTTTAAAGTAAAACTTCCAACAACTAGCTTAATGCCCATCAGCATGTCACTCACTTTCTTAACATCCACCATTAGCTCCCAGAGATCACTCTCAACCAAAATGCCTACTTCGTTCCTGCACCCCACGCGACTAGAGTACCATAACTTACACCCGCCTACATCCCGTGCTTTATCTCCCACCCATCGCGTCTCTTGGAAACAAGCTATATTGATCTTCCTCTTTAATGGAGAACCTTTGCTAGCTCTACAGACTTCCTGGTCAAGGTCCTAATGTTCCAAGACTCCACTCACAGCTAGATTCACCCTTACAACCCTTACCCCCATTGCCCCCATCCTCCCTCCCCCCCCTCCGAGGACATGACCTTACCTTACCATTGTTCAAAATAGCCACTATAGTTAAGACCCACTATAATACAGTCCTAAACTAAAAGGCACACAAGTAGGGAAAAAAAACTAATGTACTATGTCAGGTAGTAGCAGCAAGATATGTGAAACTAAATACCCTAAACCGTGCTAATAGGACCAAAACAAATACAAAAGATCCAAACAATACCAGTGAATTAGACAATTAAATGTTCTAAGAAAATAAGTCACGGCTATAACACAACACTAAAAGGGAAAACACTATGAACAATGAAAAAGATTTAAACAAAGTATATTTAAGACAGAGTGTAATGAGACAGGAACGTAGAACCTGGTACCGTCGTCGGATACGATGTTGTGATTTATGGGCTTGAAGACGGGTCTAATTTGGGTGACCACGACGTTGAAACAGGCCTGGCACCTGACGAGGATGGCCGGCCAGACAAGAAAAGAGGCATCACGGGCATCTTGCCGGAAGTGAGAGGGGAAGTAGACCAGACGGGAAAAGAGGAGAGGCGGGGTAAGAGAGATGGGGGAAGAGAGGGGGCAGAGAGGGAGGAGAATGGGGGATGATTGAGAGGAGAGAGGGGACTTACTTGGGGAGGGTGGTCGTCGGTGGCTGTGTTGGTTGCCGGTTTTTGTTACTAGTAGGGTGTCAGGCGTAGAGAGAGAAAGGTCGGGGAGAGAGAGCGTTTCAGAAAACATAAAAGGTTTCATATAGACTTTCTGATAAATAATTTATATTACACTATAATTAGATTCTTTATTCTTTCTATTGATTTTTTTTTATTCTTTCATATATACATCTTCTTTTCAATTTCGCTGCAATTTTCTTCTTTTGTTTCCTTTTGGCATTGGTTGCTCATTTAACAGTTTGGCTGATTATGCATTTCTTATCTGATCTTTTAGGTTTCTCTTGCCTAGCGGGATGGACAAAATACTCGATGTCAGTCAAATCGATAAGTATGCTAGAAATGGAAATCTAAGCTAAGATTCTTAGATTAAGATTTGAGTTATGTCAGTAATGTATAATACAAGATTTTAGCTACATCGTATTCGGTGGACCAAAAACGAAAAAAAAACAACAGAAGAAGAAGAAGAAAAAGGGCGTGATAATGTGTTTTTCTGCAATGAATTAAGGCTATTCCATTAATTTACCGCTTATACTTCTTGAATCTCATATTCTTCCATGCTTGAACTTTTAAGTTTGGTTGGCAATAAATTCACAGAGTTCTTGCTAGACGTACACCGTTCTCTTTTTTATGATTTAATAACAAATTTGGGAATTCTAAGGTCTTAGAAGAATATTGCATGGACAAAAAAAAAAGTAGTAATATGCTCCTAATTTGAAATTTTCAGCTAGGTTACAGCACATGTCATTTTCCTCTTTCTTTCCTTACGCTAAATTGGGAAGACAATCGAATATAAAAAATAAAAGGAGAAAGAGAAATAAGAGAATAAAACACCTTGTCCTATCATCAGGTGTTCAAACATACAAATAAAAAAGTACTCTGTTTGTTTTATTGTATGACACTTTTATCTTGTTTAATCTTTTCTGAAAATATTGATAACATATTTTTGTAATATTTGAAGACTGTCTAAGTTTAAATATTTAATTTTTCTCTTAATAACAAGATGGCATAGTTACAAAAATTTCATGATGTCACGACACAAATTTCACATGTCGTGATGGCGCCTATTACAATACTAGGCAAACCGACTTTCACATAAAACCAAGCATTTTTAACTTTGGAAAACATCATGAGATAAGTTCAAGAGAAAATCTCATAAATACTGGTAAGAAAACACCCGCAACTTAATACAGAATTTTCCAAAATTTCGGTATCACTAAGTACATGAGCATCCATACAATAACACGGTCTAACAACTGAAACACTACCTAGGAAGGTAGAATAGTATAAACAAAACTAAAAAATAAAGGAGGAGAGTCAAGGTCTGCGGACGCCAAGGTAGCTACCTCGACAGTCTCCGAACTGATAAACTCTGACACTAGCAATCTCCGTGCCCGGAAGTACCTGGATCTGCACACGAAGCGTAGAGTGTAGTGTGAGAACAACCAACTCAATAAGTAACAAGTCTAACCTTGGGCTGAAAGAAATAACGAGCTCGACCATTACAGTCCAAAATATAGAATTTAACAGTATAGAAATGACAGGAAATATGGCAATGATATCTCAGAGAAAAGTCATGATCTGTTCGTACACAATACAGGAAATGTAGACATGCTTTCAGGTTTAACAATTAAGCTCAATACATATAAGATATGCCAAGTCTGACTAATATGAGGAATATCACATCTCTATATCTATATTCCAATATACATATCATATGTGATACAGCACAATGAAAGCCTCACGTTCTCACACTCTCAGAGTACTCAACCTGACTATCTCAATTCTCACTCATCGCACTCAGTCACTCAGCACTGCCTACTTGCTGTGGTGTGTAGCCCGATCCCATTGTGAATCAATAAAACCTGCGCTCACTACTGGCAAGTCAGACTCCAGAGGGACGGATCCTGCCCAAGCGCTAATAAAACATGTTGTAGCCCGCAGCCCGATCCCATTATGAATTAATAGTTCCTACTACGGCTGTGCATCCCGATCCTATCAATATCACTCACAAACAGGCGATCGGCCTTCCTCAGTAATCAATCTCTCCAGTCTTTAGGGCTCATAACACTCATGCCAAGAATCCCAAATCAATGATACATGATGTGACAATAAATGATAACAGAGACTGAGATATGATATACAATGATAAATGCGACTGAGCACAAAACTGCAAATTAGCAAATAACTCAACAGAAAAAGTACGGCCGTTGTGGGTCCCTATAGTACCAGCACATATCCTAAACATGATTTCTAACATAAATTATAGCTGAAGTAGTCTAACACATAGAGTACCGTAATAATATTCAGATAAGATGACTATTACAGTCCCACAAAATCGACTAAGTCATAATTACTACGGTGTACGCCCACATGCCCGTCACCTAGCATGTGCGTCACCTCAACACCAATCACATAACACAAAATTCAGGGATTCATGCCCTCAGAACCAAGTTTAGAAATATTACTTACCTAAGACCGTGCAAATCTCTACTCCAATAAGCCCTTGCCTAGCAAATCGGCCTCCGAATGCCTCGAATCTAGCCACAAACAACTCAATACAGTCAACACAAGTTACGGGAATCATTTCCATATGAAAAAGCTAAGTTCTTAATCAAAAGTCAAAAAGTCAACTCCGAGCTTGTCTCAAAGTCCAACAAAAGTTACAAAATCCAAACACCCATTCAACCACGAGTCCAATCATACCAAATTTACTAAATCACGGCACCAAATTGTCATTTAAATCCCCAAATTCTACTTTTTAGTACCTATCCCAAAATTCTCAAAATTCCACCTTAAAACACACACAAACTAGGTGGGAAAATCAATGGGCAATCAATATTATTGAATCAAAATGATCCAAAGTGGCTTACCTCAAGAAATCACGTCAAACCCCTCTAAAAATACGCCTCCAATCGAGCTTCTAAAGTTCAAAATGACAAAAGTCTCGGAAACCCTTCGAATATAATCTGCCCAGGGCCTTTCGCACTTACGCTCCACTTAACCGCATATGCAGTCCCGCTTTTGCGGATTCTTCATCGCTTCTGCGATCCACAGCCTCCAGTCCACTGTCGTATCTGTGATCTCTTATGCGCAGATGCACATCCGTATCCCCAGGCTCCTTTTCCAGACCTCGCGCCTGCGACTCCTCTCCGCATCTGCGACCTCGGGATCCCGTCCAAACATACCAACAAGTCCTAAGACGTGATACATACTTAGTCAAGGCCTCAAATCATATCAAACAACATCCAAAATACGAATCAAACCCCAATTCAAGCCTAATGAAAACTAGTGAATTCCAAATTCCACAATCGATGCCGAAACCTATCAAATCAACCCCGATTGACCTTCAATTTTGCACACAAGTCATAAATGACACAACAGACCTATTCCAATTTATGGAACAAAAATCCAAGCCTGATAACCACTAAGTCAACTCTCGGTCAAACTTCTCAACTCTCCAAAACTTCTAATTTCCAACTTCCGATTTCAAGCCAAAATCACCTACTGACCTCCAAATTGCTATCCGAACACACTCCTACGTCCAAAAGTACCATATAGAGCTATCAGAACTGTCAAAACTTCATTTCGGAGGTATTTACACATAAGTCAATATCCGGTCAACTTTTTCAACTTAGGCTTCCAACCCTGGGGACTGGGTGTCGCAATTCATTCTGAAACATCCCCGGAACCAAACCGACTACCCTGGCAAGTCACATAACAACAATTGAGCATAGAATAAGTAGTAATTGGGGGAATGTGGCTACAACACTCAAAACGACCGGCCGAGTCGTTACATCCTCCCCCTCTTAAGCAAACATTCATCCTCGAACGGGTCTAGAATCATACCTGGAGTCTCAAATAGGCGTGGATATCTGCTCCGCATCTCTCTCTTATCCTCCCAAGTAGCCTCTTGAGTGGCCGACCTCTCCACTGCACCTTCATTGAAGGTATGTTCTTTGAGCTCAACTTTCGAACCTGCCGATCCAAAATGGCCACCGGCTCCACATCATAAGTCAAATCACCATCCAACTAAACCCTGTTAAAACCCAAAGCATCAGATGCCCTTTAGAGGTGACACTCGGAGGAGAACCTTCTTACCCACCATGTAGCCTACATCTCGACCCTTTTGGTTCGCATAACGTTTTCGCCTGGACTGAGATGTACGAAGTCACTCCTGAATCCCCTTAACCTTTTATAAAGCATCACGGACCAAACCAGTGCCAACAATCTAGCCTCAGGGGGCTCAAACCAGCCATTCGGCAAACTACATCACTTCCCATGTAAGGCCTCGTACGAAGCCATATGAATGCTCGACTGATAGCTGTTGTTTTCGGCGAACTTCACCAGAGGTAAAAACTCGTCCCACTAACCCCCAAAATCTATTGAGCAATGCCCCCAACATATCCTCCAACATCTGAATAATGTGCTTGGACTATCCGTATGTTTGAGGATGAAATGCGGTACTCAAATCGACCCACGTGCTCAACTCATGCTGCACAGCTCTCCAAAAATGCAATGTGAACTGCATGCTTCGGTCAGAAATAATAGAAATAGGCACACCGTGCAGGCAGATGTAAATATGAGCCAACCGCTCTAAAGAATAGGAATTCATCACCGGAAGAAGTGTGTGGACAGTCAACTGGTCCATAATAACCCAAACTGCATCATATTTCCCTAAGGTCCGTGGTAAGCCTACCACAAAATCCATAGTGATGCATTCCCACTTCCACTCCAGTATTTCCAATCTCTGAGTCAATCCACCCGATTTATGATGCTCATACTTCACCTTTTGACAATTCAAGCAGTGATAGACATAAGCAACAATTTTTATCTTTATCCTCCGCCACCAATAGGGTTGTTTCAAGTCACGGTACTTCTTCGTGACAACCTGGGTGAATAGAATAGCGCGAACCGTGGGCCTCTTCAAGGATCAACTCTCTCAATCCATCAACATTTGGAACACAAATACAGCCCTGAAGCCATATAACACCACCATATCCAATTACAACCTCTTTAGCACCACCCCGTTACGCCGTGTCTTTCAACAGCAACAAGTGAGGATCATCAGACTGGCGAGCCTTGATTCGCTCCAACAATGATGATTGTGCCACAACACAAGCAATAACCCAGCTAGGCTTTGAAACATTCAATCTTATGAACTGATTGACCAAAGCCTGAATATCCATGGCTAATGGCCTCTCACTGTCGATAAATATGCCAAACTATCCATGCTCTCAGCCTTCATACTCAATGCATCGGCTACTACATTGGCCTTCCTCGGATGATGTTTGGTGATATCATAGTCTAACAACAACTATAACCATCTCCGCTGCTACTAATTTAGGTCCTTCTGCTTGAACAGGTGCTGGAGACTCCGATGGTCGGTGTAGACCTCACATGGAACATCGTATAGATAGTGCCTCCAAATCTTCAGCGCGTGAGCAATGGCTGCCAACTCTAAATTCATCATAGGGTAATTCTTCTCACGAACCTTCAACTCTCGAGATGTGTAGGCAATCACCCTACAGTCCTGCATCAATAGTGCACCAAGCCCAATACGCGATGCATCATAATACACAGTGTAAGATCCTAAACCTGTAGGTAACACTAACACTGGGGCAGTAGTTAATGTAGTCTTGAGCTTCTGAAAGCTCACCTCACACTCATCGAACAATTTGAAAAGAGCACCTTTCTAGGTTAACTTGGTCAATGGGGGCCAAGATAAATGAAATCCCCTTCATGAACCGATAATAATCACTCGCCAAACCCAAGAAGCTCCAAATCTCTGTAGCTGAAGTAGGTCTACGCCAATTTCTGAACTGCCTCAATCTTCTTAGGATCCACCATAAGCCCTCGGAAAATACAACATGGCCCAAAATGGCAACTGAGTCCAACCAGAACTCAAACTTTGGAAACATGGCATATACTTGACGATCCCTCAAAGTCTGAAGAACATTCCGGAGATGCTACTCATGCTCCTCTTGACTACGGGAGTAAACCAAAATATCATCAATAAAGATAATCAGGAATGAATCCAGATAACGCTTGAATACCCGGTTCATCAAATCCATAAAGGTTGTTGAGGCATTAGTCAAATGACATCACCAAGAACTCGTAGTGACCATACTGAGTCCAAAAAGCTGCCTTCGGGACATCTGATGCCCTAACCTTCACCTAATGGTAGCTAGATCTCAAATCAATCTTGGAAAACACCTTGGCACCCTGAAGCTAGTCAAATAAGTCTTCAATCCTTGACAAGGGATACTATTTCTTGGTAGTGACATTGTTCAACTATCGATAATTGATGCACATCTGCATCCCTTCTTCTTCACAAACAACATCGGTGCACCTCAAGGCGAGACACTAAATATAATGAATCTCTTGTCAAGCAAATTTTTTAACTTTTCCTTCAATTCTTTCAACTCAACTGGATTCATGTCGTATGGTGGAATAGCAATGGGCTAAGTGTCCGGAACCAAGTCAATGCAAAAGTCGATATCTCTATCGAGTGGCACACCCGGTAAATCTGTAGGAAACACCTCTAGGAACTCACGAATAACTAGAACCAAATCCATGGAAGGAACCTCTACAGTGGAATCACGTATATAGGCCAAGTACGCCAGACACTCCTTCTCGACCATGCGCCAGCCTTCATATATGAAACTACCTACTGGTACAATTACCATGGGTCCGTCTCCACTCCAATCTAGGAAACCCCGGCATAGACAAAGTCACAATCTTTGCATGACAATCCAATATAAAATGATACGGGGACAACCAGTCCATACCAAAAATAACCTCAAAGTCCACCATATACAACAATAGAAGATCAACCACGGTATCATAACCATGAAATGTAACAACACAAGATCTATACACCCGATCAACTATTATAGAATCTCCAACCAATGTAGACACACAAACAGAAACAACAAGATAATCATGAGGCATATTCAAATGCGAAGCAAAATATGAGGACGCACAAGAATAGTTAGAACCCGGATCAAATAACATGGAAGCATCTCTATGATAGACTGAGATAGTACCTGTAATAACTACATAAGATGAATATGCCTCAGGTGTAGCTAGGAATGCATAACAATGGGGCTGAACCCCACCGATTCGACTTCCACCTCTAGGACGGCCTCTCACTGCCTGGCCTCCACCTCTAGCGGTCTAACCATCACCTTGGGCTTCCTGATCCCCGCCTCTAACTGGCTGAGCAGGCGATGGAACAACCGATGTTGAAACCATGGCACAAGTACTTTGTTTTGGAATGTTGCTTTGTGATCTAGGGAAAAACCTTGATACATGCCTCGAATAAAAAAAAGTGTAACAAACCATTGACTGATGTGATGGCTGGCCCTGAAACTGACCTTGTCGACCTGAATAACCACCCTGATAACTCTAAATCAGAGGTGCACCAACCAAAGCTGAAGGTGTTGTGTGCTAGCTGCTCAAGATGAGACCTATAAGAACCACGACTACCCAAAGCACCATGCGATACTTGAAGAACTGACTGAATTGGCCTGGTGGGATGGCCTTTGCCAAATGAACCTCTGCCTCCGGACGAGGCACCACTAAAACCATCAAAATGATGAGGCCTCTTCTCAGATGCCACTTCATTACCCTGACTACGAATCCTATGGATCCGCCTAGAAATCTTTACAACCCGCATGAAGGAAATATCATCCTCAGTCTCTCTGGCCATCTATGATCTGGTGTCATAAATAAGGCCATCTACAAACCTTCGCACTCTCTTCCTCTTAGTGTGGATCAGGATAGCTCCATGGCATGATAGCTCCATGGCGTGATAGGTCCATATAGCTGGTCTCATACTAGGTAACAGTCTTGCTACCCTATCGTAGGCACTCAAACTGGCTGCGTAGATCCTCCCTTTGAGTGAAGGGTATGAACTTCTCCAAGAATAGTTATGAGAAGTAAGCCCAGGTGAGAAGAGGTGAACCTTCTGGTCTACCTTGAACATACTCTTGCCACCATCTCTTGGTAGAACCAATCATCTGAAATACTGCAAATTTAACTCCATTGGTCTCCACCATACCCATGTTGCGCAATACGTCATGGCAACGATCTAAGAAATTATGTTGGTCCTCAGCAGGTGTACCACCTAAATGAATAGTAAACAACTTGGTGAACCTGTCCAACCTCTTTAACCCCTCAGACGACATTATGGGTCCTTCCCCGATCTGTGTAGCAATAACATGTTCAATTGCTCCAATTGCTGGACCTACCGGAGTCTGATATCCATGGCCATCTGCTCTAAAGTATAAGTAGCATGAGTCTGGGCTCCTCCCCCAGCCCGAGAGATAGCTAGTGCCATAGGGAATACACCGGCCTGGGCCACACTCTTCTTAAGGCCCACCAAGCGGTGTAGGGTGTCTTGAAGTAGCGAGGAGGCAATGAACCCCGCTAGGACATGAGCTGGTCCAACTGGCACAGTCTGAACAGGGATATCCTCCTCCTGCTTGATCTGAGGCTTTGCAATAAGTGTTGTTGCACGTGCTCTAGGGTGAGCTCTGCCACTGCCTCTGGCCTTACCTCGGCATCGACCCCTACCCCTAGTAGTGGCTGCAACCTAGGGATCCAGCTCCTAATTGACTATAGAAGTTTTAGGTATCCTCGCCATCTACAAGAGAATAATAATAGAATGATTCAAACTCAGTGATAGAATAAATTCGCACGATTGAGAAAGAAAGAAGTGCAATTTCCTAAAGCCTTATAGATTCTAGAAGATAAGTACAGACGTCTCTTTACCGATTCTCCGGACTCTACTAAGCTTTCTAATGATTCGTGAGAGCTTGGCAATCTAGTATTCTGATACAAACTAGTCACGACCCAAATTTCCTGCCATGGAACCGTGATGGCGCCTAACATCCACTTGCTATGCAAGCCATGTTAGCTAGAGAGCTTACAAAATTTTAATAATATAAGAGCATAATATTAATAATAAATGACTGAAATTCTTCTGAAATGCATAAAACAACTCCGTAAATATTGTAGTCTACACAAATCCCAGGAATCCGGAGTTACAAGTACATGAGCGACTAGAATACTACAAATACCGTCTGAAATGGTGTATAACTGTTTGAAATAAGGTAAACAGTAAGCTAAATAAGGAAGGGGACTTCAAACACTATAGACGTCGTGTAACCTTACCTCAAGTCTCCTGAACAGATATGATACGAGTAAGCCTCCGCTAGACACTGCTAGGGCCAACACCAAAATTTGCACAAGAAGTACAGAAGCATGGTATGACTACAACCGACCCAATGTACTCCGTAACTGTCAAGCCTAACCTCGATGAGGTAGTGACGAAGCTAAAGCAAGAAGCATACAAAAAAATACGGAAGCGAGCAATTAAAGAAACAACACGACACAAATAAGACAAATTACAACCGCATGCTTAACCTATAAAGATGTATGTATACTCTTCACCTTGTATATACACCGTCCTCACACATAATTCACGTAGAAAATAGACCAAATGAGTCCTAATTCCCCCTAGTCAAGTTTAATCACGACACTTACCTCTTTTCGCAACCAAATCAATGATCAACCATGGCTTTTCCTTTAGAATAAAACTCCAAACCAATCGAATCTAGCAAAATATAGTTCAAACAACTCAAAACAAGTTTTAGAAACTACCCACGAGTGAAAAAGGTTAAATCTATAACTAATTAAAAAGGTCAACAAAAGTCAATCCCGGTCTCGCTTGATCAAAATACGAAATTAGAATCAAAATTTAATTACCCATTCACTCCTGAGTCCATTTATGTAATTTGTTTCAAAATCCGACTTCAATTCGAGGTCTAAATCTCAATTTTACCGATGTCCTAAATTCTACTCAAAATCCCCACTTACTACTTTGAAATCACTAAATTTAAGGTTATAAAAACCAATGGGTAATTATCAAATTACATCAAAACTACTAAAAAGGTACTAACCAATGAATTTGGGATGAAAATCTCTCTAGTCCGAGCTCTAGGTTTCAAAAATGATAAAGAAAAAAGAAATCTCGACTTTTAGCTTTTATTTAACTGGGCATTAGGTGTTCTTCGCATTCGTAAAGCGCCTGTGCAACGACCCAACCAACTGTTTTGGGCATTTGCAATTTGATCGATGGTTCGAGGTCATAGGTAGCTTCACATGATGTACTATGACTTGCGTATATCATCTGCTTTTTGATTTCAAGTGATTCGAGATTGATTTGAAAGAATGATTCTCATCTTAGAAGTTTTTTGAGTTGCTTTTGGCTAGTTTCAAGCAGTTCGGAGGTTGATACACGGGAGATGGGATTTCTAAAGTGGTGTTCGGCTTGCTCAGTATTTGTTTTTGGCATGTTTGAGGGTATCCCATCTAAACTATGTTGAGGTACTAGTTGCCTGAATTATTTGTGATAGCTACGTACTATTGGTGCATATATGTGTGGGGGTTTGAGCCCGTGTGCGAGCACCAGGGTATTTATCCATGCTCGGGTTAGTTCTTAGGCTATGATTTGACTTGAATTCATTGATAAGCCTCATACTGTGATGTATTCTCTTATTTGTACCCTATGTTATGAGCTATTTGAGCCATGTCTGAGGTTGCATAAAGGTTAATCTCCTGATTTAGCCTGATAGCTGCTATCTTGTGATGTATTCACCTGTTTTGAGCTATGATATCACACTTGCACATGCATACACCATAGCATGTCACTTATGCTAGTCCAGAATTATGAAATTTGATGTTCTTTGATCATGTACATGTATTCTTGCAAATCTGCTTTATGTGTGATATGGGTTGGACAGCCTGTGATCACACTAGGCGGATTGTATAATTATGCCTGCCATGCCGGGGGGATTGTAATATTGTGCATGTGAACGCACCGGGCAGATTGAAATATTATGCTTATGACCATGCCGAGCGGTTTGGGATATTGAGCATGTGATCACACCGGGAGAATTGTGATTATTAGCACGTGAGTTGTTCATTCAGCACGTGACTTGTCTGTGCGGATCCATTTATTGATATTATGGCATGTGAGTTGGTTGTGTAGCATGTGAGTTATCCGTGCAGTTGATGTTATTTTCATGTGTGTTGTCCATGCAGCATGGGAGTTGACCGTGCAGCGTGTGGATATGGATCCATCCCCCTAGGGTCACCCTCTCATGTTTTTCGCATGATGGTGTACACGCAGATTGTGAGAAACCTACTGGTTTTGGGAGAGTTGGTTATTTTTATTTGGATCCGGTTGCACGCTGCAACAGGCCTTACTGGCTTATTGCTATTTGGATCGGGTTGCACGCCGCAACAGACTGATATTAGGTTATTGCATTTTATCTTTACTTGTAATTTCCTTGAGTGTTTACCTGATTTAGTTATGATACTTATTGAGTACATAGGTCGGTTGTACTCATACTATACTTCTGCACCTTACGTGTAAATTTGGTAGCTGATGCTGCTGTGTATGGCGGGAGATGGAATTGAAGATGTACCAACCTTCCGTAGTGTCCCTAGGAGTGGGATTGATGGCTCAGTGAGTAGTTGTATGAATATATGATGAGCATGATGTGACTACTGGATGTGTTCGGATGGCTTTGACGTGACGAGAAGGGTTGCTTGGGATGTGAAAAGGACTATTGGGTGCTTGACTTCTGCCTTGATGTGTTGTACAGTCCTGAGTTATGAGTTCGTTAGGGATCTTTCAGTTGTTCGTTTGTGGAATGAAGTGTATTCTTATATTTTGTTGACGAGTTCAGACTCAGTAGGATTAAATGATTTCATTGTGGTTGTGGCCAGGAAAGGGCAGAGAGAAATGCCAACTTGAGGCTAAGCAGGTGGGTTATCTCCTACGAGGTGTTTTGAGGTTGTGTGACCCTTATGATGTCATGTGATGAGTATTTCCTTCTATTAGTGGGTTATATGCATCACGATTCGTATTGGGATCTCTTGAGCAAAATGGCTTGGCTGTCATGAGGATGAATATGAGTTTAGCAAATGATTAGAAGTATTTTTATGATTAGCGTTACATGAGTTTATGAAGAATCTAGTTGGATTACAGCGCAGGATTATGGTAGTAATGGAGTAAGGGTATTGTGGGTTATCGGATGTTTCATTCTATGGCTTCGAGCCAAGTGCGGATTCTGCTATCTACGAATTGATTGTATGGTTATGTGATTTGGCCTGAGGCATACCTGTGGATCGGTTATTACTTGAAGAGTTTGATTTAACGATGACTTGAGTAAGGAAATTTCTGAATGCATGATATGTTATACCTTATGGGAATACCAAGAATCTTGGAATGATTTGAGTTTGCTATTTGTAGTGGAGTTAGCGTGCATGGGATAGGAGTCCACTTGTTTGCTTAGAGGTGTGGTTTACTTCTTGAGATGTTTATATGCTAGTGGAGCACAGGTCGTTCGGCCCATTTTGGCAGTGTATTTGAGATTTGAATAGGGTGGATGACACTCGAAAAGGTTCTACTGTGTTCAAGATCTATATATGGTATTTGAGAAATTTCTAGACTTGTAAATGGCTATCTAAGATTTGCATTGAAAGGTGTCGACACTTGTGGTGTGTCTGCATTGTTATGGATTCTATATTTCAGTATCGGAAAGGTTAAGGAAATGACTTTAGATTCACAGAGGGTCTCTTCAGAGTGGGTATCTCGGTTGCGATACTTTTGGGTACTTAAGAGGGCATACAATGGCTTATGGGCTTTAGGGCAATGTGGTTTCATGATATTTCTCTTGTAATGAGCGTTGGGTATGGATTGTGGTGTGCTAGCAATAAGGAGTGTTAACTTGAAGGCAATTCGGAAGGAACTCGGAGGAACAGGACAGCTTGGTAGTAAGTTCGCTCAGCATGGTAATGGATATGATCGGTTCATTTGGTTCTTAATATGTAATGTGGTCTTACTGGTGTTTTTATGGCAATACTCTTAGGATGAGCAACCTGCGTAACTTGGTTGAGTTAGATGCATTCAGTTCTGATGGCTTGGTTATGTGCAAATGGATTTCATAGAGTTCTCGATGATTTTTACCATGGCTTGGGATGTATATTTTCTACAGGCATGGGGAGTTTGTTGTGCGCTGTGAATTTCTCCTAAATGGGATCAAGTGGAAGATTTCTAGCTAATTGAATATGTATTCTGCTTGTGACTCAGAATTGATAATGGGGTTCTCGTTGTTTCATATGATGGTATGATAGAGGCGGTGCATCACATGGATTGATATTTGCATGTACAAGTTTGCAATTCAGATGCGAAGGGAAAGTCATGGGTGCTACACAGTATGGATAGTTTCTGATGTTTAGAAGGATGCTGGCACTACTTGGTATCACCTGAGAAGAGTGTGCATTTCAGAAAGCGCCTTGTGTTTTGACTTACGGATGCTTCATTGGTATTGCGGTACTCTCCTAGTTGATCGACTACTAATATTCAAATTTTTCTATATGGCACGAAAGAATTTTGGAAGTGTTTCTCGTGGAATGATTGTGTATGAAGGATGTGTCAGTCACTTGAGTGGTCGAGCTAGGATCGGGTATGGTGATTCTGGTATTCTAAGGATTTGGAGACTGGGAGTTCTCAAAGGCAGATTGTTCCTTGGTTGCGGACTGTGAAGGTATGGCCAAAGTTAGACAACTAATAGTATGTGTCATGGTTGGGTTATTGTAGACTGTTAGAGGGTTATTTATCTATTTGTGGATAACCAAAGTTGATTCGGGGGACTATTGATAGGCCTGATGAGGATGTGTATTCTACACTGGGTCAGAATTGTTGACTCAACACTACTATTATTGAGGGAAGTATCATTCGGTTAGAGTTGGGCTTGTTCGTGCTCTGATGTGTTCTATGTGTTACTTTTCTATGCTACGATGGGTAGTGATCTATTGGCTATTTACACACATGATGTGTTCTGTTGGGCCTTGTGGCAAAATTCGAGCGAGATGGTTTTTAGGGTGTTGAATGGTTGATTACGCCTTCGGTATATCCTCTTTGTGGTATCTGATGTTACTCGGTTCTCCATGGTTATGGTCATGCACTTTCTATATTTGTTGTAGATTTGCATATGGTTGTTGGTTTTGGGCATTATGGCTTGAGGTATTTCACGTGAGCAGTGTTTGGATTAGGTCACACACTGCGGCGGAGTTAGGCTGGGATATGATTCTTTGTGTTAGATCCATGTGTCTTGGTTCTACTATGTGTGATGGGTTCATAGCATTGCGTATGTGGTGGTATCTGTTGAGCTTGTGGGACGAATCTCTCATTTGATTCACTTTCCATTTTGGGCTACATTTGAGTTGTTGCTTGTTGGTGCATGGGTTGAATGACGTGTGGCTCTAAGTGATATTGGTGTGGCCTGTTGGTCGAGCAGTTTGTACTGGATGAGATGAGGTAATTGAACCTGAAATAAGCACTATTAGGATTGAGTAAGGTGAGTTTAGAGATGTGAGGATGTCACAAAATAGCTTATAATTTGGGTTGTGGTACTTGTTGGGCA
Organism: Nicotiana obtusifolia; assembly: GCA_002018475.1. Lineage (NCBI taxonomy): Eukaryota > Viridiplantae > Streptophyta > Magnoliopsida > Solanales > Solanaceae > Nicotiana > Nicotiana obtusifolia. Next base: position 99,289 of record MCJB01026010.1, read on the forward strand.
AGAGAGGTCCATGACTGTTGATTTGCTGGGTGGCTATGAGTTTTTGCATGTTTCTTTCTTTATTGGAAATATGTGAACGTTTAGGACAAGGTTTTATTAGATATGTGGTTTGTTACCGGTACCAGATTCATTATTAAGCAGTTGTTAGGTCGAAAGTTATTACTATAAGTATATGAGTTATATGGTATATCATGTGATTACATCTTGGGTTATGGTTATGGCTTTGATACAAGCTTGTTCAGACTTATTCAGTGTATGGATGTGTGAATCAGGTCTTATGATGGAATCCGGATGCTAGAAACTGGGTTCAAGATTTATGGTCTAAGGTTGACGGAAGAATCTTCGATTATGTTGAGTTGACAGACTTACATGGATTGGAGTGACATGGGATCACCTCCGGGTATGTTCATGGTAAGTTTACACCTAATGGCTTTGGAACGACTCTTGGCACGTTCGAGGATGAATATGTGTTTAAGTAGGGGAGAATGTAACGACCCGACCCGTTATTTTAGGCATTTGCATTCCGTTTGATGGTTCGAAGTCATGGGTAGCTTCATATGATGTATTATGACGTGTGTGTATTGTCTGTTTTTGGTTTTCGGGTGATTCAGAATTGATTTGGAAGAATGATCTTAGAAGCTTTAAGTTGGATAAGTTGATCAAGTTTGATTTTTGAGTATTTGACCCTAGATCGGAGCTTTGATGGTTCTGTTAGGTCCAGATGGTAACTTTGGACTTGGGCGTATATTCAGATTTGCATTTGGAGGCTTCTAGAAGATTGGAAGATTTAGTAGTTTGACTGGGAGTTGGCATTGGTGATATCGGATTCGGATAATTAATTCGGGAGTTAGAATAGGTTTGTTATGTCATTTGGAACTTGTGTTCTAAATTTGAGGTCATTCCGAGTTGATTTAATACGGTTCGGCATGAGTTTTGGGAAGTTGAAAGTTTAAAAGTTCATCAATTTTGATTTGAGGTGTGATACGTGGTTTTGATGTTGTTGTGTGTAATTTAAGGCCTCAAGTAAGTCCGTATTATATTTTGGAACTAGTTGGTATGATTGGACAGAGTCCCGAGGGGCTCGGCTCGGGGGAGTTTCGGACGTGGTTCGGATCAATTGGGAACATGTTAATTATTGCTAGTTTGGACTGGAATCTGGTGTCATCGCACATGCGGTTGCTATTGCGCAGGAACGGAGGTTGCAGAAGCGGTAATGGGATTGCACCTGCAAATATGGCTGAGTTTTGGGATCCCCGCAGATGCGAGAAGTTGGACGCATCTATGGAAGCTTAGAAGCGGTGTTGTGGGGCGCAGGAGCGAGGATTTGTGCAGGAGCAGATTAAGGCTCACACCTGCGATGTCGCAAAAGCGGAGTTTCTTGCGGGTGGTTAGGCTTATGCATGTTCTCGCAGAAGCAAGGTTTCGGTAACAAAAGCGACGCCGCAGGTGCGGCATTTTGTCTGCAAATGTGGAAATGCGGGGCAATTTCTATTTATTTGGGATTGAGTTATTTTACCCACATTTTGAGATTTGGAGCTCAGTTTTGGGCAATTTTAGAAGGGATTTTTACCACAGGGATTAGGGTAAGTATTTTTTACTCGGGTTTGATTATATTCCATGATTCCAACTTCAATTTTGGCATTTTGATTATGAATTTAAAGAAGAAATTGTGGGTCTTTGTCAAAAATTTCCTAAAGTGATTATTGAATTTTGAACATCAATTCATAGTCGGAATTGAGTATAATGACCCTGCTGGTTATTTTACGTATTGCAGTGTCATTCCTTCACTTATTATGTGTTCATTTGTTGTTATGTGACTTGCCGGAGGGTTGGTTTGGTTCTAGGGATGTTTACGGAATGAATTAGGACACTTAGTCCTAAGGTTGGAAGCCTAAGTTGAAAGAGTTGACCGGATGTTGACTTATGTATAAACTACTCCGGAATGAAGTTTTGATGGTTTTGATAGCTCCATATGGTGATTTTGGACTTAGGAATATGTTCGAATTTTTATTTGGAGGTAGGTCGTTTTGGCTTGAATTAGCGAAAGTTGAAAAGTTGAAGGTTTGGAAAGTTGAAAAGTTTGACCGAGAGTTGACTTGTTTGTCAGCAGGCTCAGATTTTGGTTTCGAAAATTGGAATAGGTCCGTTGTGTTGTTTATGACTTGTGTTCAATATTTGAGGTCATTTGGAGTTGGTTTGGTATGTTTCGGTATTAGTGTTAGAAGATAGAAGTTCATAAGTTCATTAGGCTTGAATCGATATGCGATTCATGGTTTTAGTGTTGTTTGATGTGATATGAGGCTTCAAGAGAGTTCATATCATGTTTTAGGACTTATTGGTATGTTCAGACGGGGTCTCGGGGACCCCCAGTGTTTCCCGGATTGAGTTCGGACCAATTGTTCTTGAAATGTGATTGCTGGTTTCTGTGTTCTGGTTTCCTTCGTCGCGATCGTGAGGGAAGGTCCGCGATCGCGAAAGGTCTTTGAGGACTACTGGGATTTTACTCATCGCATTTACAAAGAGAGGGGTGCAATCGCAAAGGTTAATGTTCTTAAAGAGCTCAGTTTGTGGCGATTTTAAGAGGAACTTTTAAGGAATCAATTAGGGTAAGTAATTCTAACTCGGATTTGATTATTTAACATGAACCCATCATTGTTTTTACCATTTAATTGGTGTGTTGGGTTAGAAAAGTAGGAAAAAATTGTGAAAACTTCATAGATCGTATTTTGAGGATTTGAAAGGTGATTTGAGGTCGGATTTGGATAATTTTAGTATCGTTGGACTCGTTATCAAATGGATGTTCGGATTTTGTAAATTTTTTCGAATTCTGAGATATGGGTGCGGGGTTGACATTGGTTAAAGATCTAAGGTTTATCATTTAGAATCAATTCCTATAGCTTTTATTGATAGTGTTACGTTATTTTTGGCTAGATTTGAGTCTTTCGGAGATCTATTTGCGTGGGAAAGGCTTGCTAGCGGAGTGATTTGATTTGCTTAAGGTAAGTATCTTGTCTAAACTCGGTTGAGGCACTAGTTACCTGAATTGTAGTGATAGCTACATGCTATTGGGTGCGTACATGCATGGGGATGAACCCATGTGCGGGCACCGGGGTTATTTGTTCATGTTCGAGTTGTGCTCAGGTTCTTATAAACCTAGAATTTGACTGTTAAACCTTAAGCTATGATGCTTCACACATTTATGACATTGTTGTGAACTATTTGAGCCATGTTTGAGGCTACATAGGGGCTTAATCCCTTAATGAACTAATAAATGTTATTCTTTGATGAAATTGCCGGTTTGAGTTATATAGTACACTTGCACATTCCTACACTTTAGTATGTCGTTTATACCAGTCCAAGAGCAGGAGATTTGTTATTCACTTGTTTCATATATGTACACTTGTTTATTTGTTCCTGTATGATATGATTGGACCGGTGCCTGGGACCGCGCCGGGCGGGTTGTGTGGTTGTGTGGTTGTGTCTGTGACCATACCGGGCGAATTGTGTTGTTGGCACGTGAGTTTTCCGTGCGGATCCAGATGCTGATGTTATTAGCACGTGAGTTGTCCGTATGGGTTCTATTAGTAGCACGGAGTTGTCCGTGTAGCACGTGAGTTGTCCGTGCAGCGTGTGGATACAGATCCATCCCCCTAGGGTCACCCTCTCATGTTTCTCTCTTGATGGTGTACACGCGGTTATTGAGGAACTGATCAATGGTTTGGTACGGATATGGAAACGTTGAGGAAATCTGGCCAATGTTTTGTTGGATTTTGCATTTCATCTTTACTTGCAATTTCTTTGATCATTATGTGATGTAAATGCATATCACCTCCATATGCCAAGATATTGCTTGAGCAAGGTATTTGAGAAATTGTACACAAATACACACGAATGTTTTCTTGCTGATCTTTATAATTTAATTCCAATACTGCTCTGTACCGGTTTAAAGGAGGAAACTACACAGGTGATAGCTAGTATCGTTAATAATTTGTGCTTCTCTTACCTTGCCGTGTTTATTTATGATACTTATTGAGTATATTGGGTTGGTTGTACTCATACTACACTTTGCTCTTAATTGTGCAAATCTAGGTGTGGGGACCAATTATCAGCAATAGGCTTGCTTGTTGGACTATCTGTTAGAGGCGAGGTAGAGCTGCATCCTTGGTCGCAGTTTGACTTGTCTTTTCTTTTCATATTGTTGTTACAGTTCAGACAATATATTTATTGTTTAGTTTCAGACTTGTATTTCGTTTTAGAAGCTCATGACTCTGTACTTACTAGTTTCTAGGGATTTACTCTATATTAGCAGTTTTATTGTATTAAGACCCCAGGCTTATGCTATTTCAATAAATTTTCGTTATTGTGTTGCCTTCATTATCATGTTTCGACTTGCCTATCCAGCTTGTTAGGCGCCATCATGACGGGTAGGAATTTTGGGTCGTGACAGTATGGTTGGACTTGTAATTCAATGGGATGTCAGAATTTGTGAGTTCTGTTAGGTTCCAAGGTGCGGGCCTGGGTTTGACTTTTTGGTTGACTTTGACTAATTGATTAATGATTTGACCTTTATCACTTGGGTTAATTTTTTTTTTGGCATTTGCTATTTTTGAGTTATTTTTGGCTAGTTTCAAGCCGTTCGGAGTTTCATGGGATGGCATTTCTAAAGTGGTGTTTGGCTTGCTCGGTATTTTTTTTGGCATGTTTGAGGTAAGTATCCTATCTAAACTTGGTTGAGGCACTAGTTTCCTGAGTTATTTGTGATATCTACGTGCTATGGATGCACATATGTGTGGGGGTTGAGCCCATGTGCGAGCACCAGGGTATTTCTCCATGCTCGGGGTAGTGCTTAGGCTATGATATGTCTTGAAATGATTGATAAACCTCATACTATGATGTATTCTTTTATTTGTACCCCCTGTTATGAGCTATTTGAGCCATCTCTGAAGTTGCATAGAGGTTAGTATCTTGATTTAGCGTGATAGCTGGTATCTTGTGATGTATTCATCTGTTTTGAGCTATGATATCACACTTGCACATGCATACACCATAGCATGTCACCTATACTAGTCCAGGATTATGAAATTTGATGTTCTTTGATCTGCTTTATATGTGATATAGGTTGGACTAGTAGCCTGTGATCACGCCCGGCGGATTGTAATATTGTGCCCATGACCACACCGGGCGAATTGTGATATTGAGCCTGTTACCACACCAGGTGGATTGTGATTATTAGCACGTGAGTTCTCTGTGCAGCACATGAGTTGTCCATGCGGATCCACATATTGATATTATGGCACGTGAGTTGTCCGTGCAGCGTGTAGATACGAATTTATCCTCCTAGGGTCACCTCTCATGATTCTCTCTTGATGGTGTACACGTGGATTATGAGAAACTGACTAGTTTCTGGTTGATGTGAGCTATGGGAGAGTTGGTTATTGTTATTTGCATTAGGTTGCACGCCACAGTAGGCCTTATTGGCTTATTGTTATTTGGATCGGATTGCACACCGCAAGGGATTGATATTTGATTATTGCATTTCATCTTTACTTACAATATTCCTTGACTGTTTACCCGATTTACTTGCATATCTCCCTTATGTGCTGGATTATTGACTGAGCATAACACTTTAAAATAAAGAATTGTGAGCACCAACGTGGTTTTACCTAAAATTTCCTGATTTGATCATATATCTATCTTTACTTGTTGAAACTATGAACTGTGTAGGTGTTAGCGAGTATCATTTATAATTCTTGCTTTTATTACCTCGCCGAGGTTAGTTATGATACTTTTTGAGTACAAGGGGTCGGTTGTACTCATATTACACTTGTGCACCTCGCATGCAGATTTGGGAGTGGATGCTGCTGCGTATGGCAGGAGCTGGCATTGAAGATGTACCAACTTTCCGGATATGGCTACTACTTGTCCTTCGTAGCTTTAGATTTGTACAACCTGTTTATGTGTATTCCAAATTGATGTTGTATTATTTCGTATCAGCTTTGTAAATTTAAGTCTTAGTGACTCGTAACTTGTACTACGAGTCCTTGGGATATTGTATAGAATTTTAGTTATTTCATTTACCGATCCCTTATTATTTCATTATAGTTGTATTGCCTGCTATTTGGCTTACCTAGCGGGTTGGGTTAGGTGCCATCACGACTGGTTGGATTTTGGGTCGTGACAATCTTCCGGGTTTGCGAAGCACACAGGCACATTAGCCTTTGCGTTTGCGAAGTCTACATCGCATTCGCGAAGGCATTTCCCAAGCCAAGCCTCCGGATTCGCGTCCCAGGGGTCACATTCGCGATGAAGGACCATCTTCCCTCCCCAGAAATACCCCAAGCCTACGCGTTCGCGTGAGGCCTTTCACGTTCGTGTGAAGCTTTTCGCGTTTGCGAGGGTCAATCCCCTCAAGCCACTGCGTTCGCAATCTACCTCTCGCGCTCGCGTAGAGTAACCAGCCCCGTCCCCAAAATTCCCCTTCGCGATCACGATAGTGGCTTTGCGATTACGAAGCACTAATACACCAGCAGAAAACCAGCAATTCAACAAGGCCAAATATGGATCGAAATTAATCTAAAATTCACCCGAGCCCCCCGGGATCCAACTCAAACATGCATAGGAGTGTTAATATCATGCAAACTTGCTCGCTACCTCAAATCATCAAAGCAACATAAAAAATCACAAATCGATCATCAAAACTTAGCATTTTTCAAAGTAAAACACAGTTTTCACAAACATTGATTGTGGTTATCTCTAGCCTTATTTTAAGTCAATAATCATTTTTTCTCCCGGAAAACAACACGGACTATGCACACAAATCAATAAATATCAAATGGAACTACGAGAGGTCTCCGAACATGGAAATGAAGGCTATAGCACTTAAAATAACCTATCGGGTCGTTACACTTGTTATTTTTTAATGCTTGTGCTACTGCTTTATTTTCATCTTGCCTTGAGCTGACAGTTTATCGAAAACTGCCTCTCTACCTTCCTGGTAGGGAATAAAGTTTGCGTATATACTACCCTTCCCAGACTCCACTTGTAGGATTATACTGGATTTATTGTGGTTGTTGTTATTGCAATGTGTGTTAAATCATGTTCCTAATGAAACAATGGCCCAAGTCTTGTAGGGAATATTTTCCCAATAGACATAGGGTGTAATTCTTTCTTATCTTTTCGAGGAATTTTTGAAAAAATTGATCTTTAAATCTTGTTTCAGCATCAATATAATCTAGTTAAACCCCAACATGCAACTTTATGTTGCGGTAATCATAATTATGATGATAGGGAGCGTTATGTGACGAAGTTGTGTATGGGCAAAATCGGGGCTAATGAGCACCCCGATTTCCCGGTGGGGAAAATGAAGCAATGACATAACTATAAGGAATCAAAATCAAAGCTTGGAACCTACCGTATCAAGGCCCGAAGAAAACACCTGCCCCCGAAGCCATTAAGACCATGCCCCCGGACCTTATTCGAACTCCGAGACCTCGAAAAGCATTGCTAAACGTCTGCACATGATTACCAAAGGGTTGTGATATTCGTGCCCGACCAGATATCACGGTGTGAATCTCAGTTCGTATCAGCAGTTGATCAATGATTAGGGAAAGGTAAATCTTTACCTTTCTTAGAATTGTACTTAGGGTAAAACTCCCCTATTATATAAAGGGGAAGTTTATTATTCAATATACACTTTGTAACAAGCATACCAATGAAATATACATATGTTTTTCTCTATTTCTGAAAGTTATTCAAAGTTCTTACTTTTGTTCATAAGTTCATAAGTGTTGGCTCCGAAACGAAGGCAGACTACTTGTTAAGCTTTTAACTGAGCCCGGATTCAATATAACTACTGGTCTAGCTGTTTATTCTATTTTTTTTTTTTTTTGCTTATCTAACATCATAAACAACCTGTATTAAATTAATCCACATATCCTTAAAACTTCATATAAATTCAATTGTTCTTCATTTTTAAGGGTAAACAGTTTAGCGCCCACCGTGGGGCTAAGGATAATAGTGGCAATTTCCTACATAATTTCATAACACACTTTATTTTTTGCTTGTTCTTTGAAATTTTAATTTCAGATCTATCTAAGAATGTCAAAATCTCAATTTGCTCACTTAAACTTCGATGTTGAATATGGCCACCATGGCGAAAACAACAATATAGTACTTAGAAACGAGGTGCCCCCTGCTGACCCCAAGAGAGTCCCTATTGCAGACCCAACCAATGCCAATTCACACGTGGCCATCGATGCCAACCTGCTGATACACCTCAAGAATAGCATTCGCGGAGGAGCCTGATAAACGGCTCGAGGTACGCCCGACGGTAAATGTGACGAGATCTATCTGTGGGTGATCTTCGAAATGTTACAAGTCCAATAGGCGGTGATAGCCCAACTGCAGAACCAAAGTCGTTCCCCCAGTAGAGTTTAGCTCGATTTATCCCAGGAAAATACCCTAAGAAATGAGCAAGTCACGGAAAGGCCGGGTGAAGCTGAGCCTAGGACCAACACCGAAATAATAAAGATGCTCGAGGAACTAACAAAGCGGGTGGAATTTGGGGGGGGGGGAAGGAAATTGAGGCCAACGACAAAAAAGTAGAGACCTATAACTCCAAAAGTGATCAAATCCCAGGAGTGCCCCCGATGTTGAAAGGCTTGGACTCCAAGAAATTTTGTCCAAAAACCTTTCCCTTCGAGCGCGGCATGGAAGCCAATCCCGAAGAAGTTCCGTATGCCCGATATTTCAAAGTATAATGGAACCATATATCCAAATGAGCACGTGACCTCCTACACGTGTTCCATCAAGGGAAATTACTTAGAAGATAACGAAATTGAGTCGCTTCTGCTAAAAACGTTCGGAGAAATCCTGGCAAAAGGATCAGCGATATAGTATCACAACTTACCCCCAAATTCTATTGATTCATTTGCTATACTTGCAGATGCCTTTGTTAAAGGCGCACGCCGGGGCTATCAAGGTTGAGACTAGAAAATCGGACCTTTTCAAAGTAAAGCAAAGAGATAATGAAAAGCTCATATAATTCCTGTCGAGGTTTCAAATGGAACGGATGGGCCTACCTCTGGTTGCGGATGATTGGGCCGTTCAGGCGTTCACTCAAGGACCCAACTCCTGAAGCTCCTTGGCTTCACAACAGCTGAAATAGATCTTGATAGAATACTCTGCAGTAACTTGGGCTGACTTCCATAACAGGTACCAATCAAAAATTAGAGTCGAGGACTATCAGCTCGGGGCCCTTCCGAGTCCGTTTATCCCATCAGAACTAATGACAAGTGTAAGAGAGTCGTCAATCATGAACCAAGAACAAACAGAGACCGAGGTCAACCATATAGCGGAGATCGAAGGGGTAGTGGATCTGGGCGTAACCCTGCGAGAAACGAAAAAGAGGAATGATCGAGGCCACAGTAGTCGGGGACTCATGAGAAAAAACATTTTCGACAGGCCACTCGAGACCAGGGAGGCACTAAGGTTATCGGAATATAACTTCATTGTCAATGATGCCAACATCGTATCTGCTATCAGGCGCATCAAAGATATCAAGTGGCCTCGGCCATTATAGTCCGACCCTTCCCAGAGAGTCCCTAACTCGATGTGTAAGTATCTTGGCACTCCTGGCCATAGAACCGAGGACTGCCGACAGTTAAGGGAAGAAGTGGCCTGGTTATTCGATAACGGGCATCTCTGGGAATTGATGATTGATCGAGCCAAAAATCACATTAGGAACAGGGACTCCAACAAACAGACCGAACATGAAGAACCTCAGCACGTCATCAACATGATCATTGGAGGCGTCGATGTCCCCTAAGGGCCAATGCTAAAGGGCGTTAAGGCGTCCATCACAAAGAAGAAATGGACCCGAGATTATATCCCGAAGGGAACCATTTAATTCAACGATGAGGACACCGAGGGTTAGATCGAGGGTCGTAGAACAGTTGGGTCAATGAGATCAAATAGTGCCAGCAATCCGGGTTTTAAACGGATTCAACATGGCATACGAAACTACCAAGGAGAAATAATCCTGCCAGTAAATACCGCGGGGACAATTTTGGCTACCAAATTCTACGTGATCGAGGGGGACATAAGGTATAACTAATGGAATTTAACAAGCAGTAACCGGAATAAAAGATAGATAAATGATGCCACAACATCCAAATATGTGGATGGGAACATAGAATGCAAGGGAAATTCAAATGTGAAACAATACGTCAGCTCTTCTACTTGAAAGATCTTTCAATTATTGAAGAAATATTATTTTTTATAATCATGTTTCCCTTCTCATGCCCTATTTGGAAGGCCTTGGGTTCACAGCATGAGGGCAGTACCCTCAACACTGCACCAGGCGTTGAAGTTCCCCACACCAGGAGGAATCAAGACGGTCCACGGAAAGCAGCCAGCCGCAAAAGAAATGTCGCAGTCGATGAAGTGATCCCGATATCCTCACTCTTGACATCAAACATAACAGAGCTGTCCAGGAGGAAAGAAACCAAATAGCAATCACCGATATAGGTCCCGTACCAAACAGGAGAAGCGAGGAGCAGGCGAGGATGACGATTATGGAGTCCCTAGGTCGTTCATCACCCCTGATTATTCTGGTCCACCAAGTCAACGGTCGAGGATCTGGAGCAAGTCATATTAATCGAACACTTGCCCGATCGAAAGGTATACCTATGCACGGGGTTAACTCCCCTGCTCAGGAAAAAACTTATTATATTCCTTATAGTTAACATAGACTGTTTCGCTTGATATGACAGGGATCGCACTGAAGATAACCACTCACAAGCTGAGTTTGGATCCTAAGTTCCACCCGGTCAAACAGTAGAGGAGGCATCAGTCCGAAATCAAACATGCCTTCATCAAAGACAAGGTATCTAAACTCCTTAAAATAGGTTCCATTCGAGAAGTTAAATACCTGAACTAGTTAGCTAACGTAGTGGTAGTGCCTAAAAGGGAAATAAATTAAGAATATGCATAGATTATAAAGACTTGAACAAGCCATGCCCTAAGGACTCTTTTCCCTTGCCTAATATCGATTGCATGATCGATGCGATGGCCGGGCACGAGATACTCAGTTTTCTCAACTCCTACTCCGGGTTCAACAAGATCCGGATGGACCTTGGCGATCAAGAAAAAATGTCCTTCATCACTAAGTTCGACACCTACTATAACAATGTAATGTCGTTCGGACTAAAGAATGCCAGTGCCACTTATCAGCGCCTAATAAACCCGATGTTCGAAGTACAAATAGGAAAATCAATAGAAGTTTATATTGACGACATGTTATTTAAGTCCCTGCGAGCAGAGGACCATTTGACATATTTGCAAGAAACCTTTGACATATTAAAGAGATATAATATGAAGCTAAAGCCAAAAAATGCGCATTCGAGGTCGGATCTAGAACATTTCTTGGGTTCACGGTGTCCAACCGAGGGATCAAGATCAATCCCAATAAAATCAAAGCCATAGAAGACATAACCGTAGAGGACAGTGTCTAGGCCGTTTAGAGACTAACCGGGCGCATTACTGTCCTGGGCTGGTTCATATCGAGGACCTCAGACAAAAGCCATTGGTTCTTCTCGCTATTGAAGAAGAAGAATAACTTTTATTGGACTCCGGAGTGCCAACAAGCTTTGGAAGAACTCAAATGGTACCTTTCGAGTCTACCCCTGCTGCATACTCCGAAGGCAGATGAGCAGCTATACCTTTGCTTGGTGGTATCTGAAGTGGCGGTAACTGGAGTCTTAATACGAGAAGAATAAGGTACGCAATTTCCTGTTTACTATGTTAGTAGAACTCCAAGCGAGGTAGAAACAACGTATCCTCACTTGGAAAAACTGGCGCTCGCTTTGCTAAGCACCTCCAGAAAGTTGAAATCGTACTTTCAATGCCACCACATATGTGTCGTAACCTCCTACCCACTAAGGAAAATTATGCACAAACCTGAGCTCTCGGGTCGGTTGGCCAAATGGGCCGAAGAAATTAGTAGGTATGATATCGTGTATCGACTATGAACCACCATCATATCACAAATCTTGGTAGACTTCGTGGTAGACTTTACTCTGACCTTAATACCCAAAGTCAAAAAGGAATTGTTGTTCACCTCGGGGACTTCCTCGAGAATCTGGACCCTCTTTACCGACAGTGCTTCGGTCCAAACTCCGCATCGTGTTGAAGCTGCCTACGCGAAATGTAGTTAGGCAGTCTATTCAAACTGTGAAATTGACTAACAATGAGGCTTAGTATGAGGCCATGATTGCAGGTCTCGATTTGGCTAAAAGCCTTAGGGCTGAAGTGGTCGATGCTAAGTGTTATTCCCTCCTTGTGGTGAATCAAGTAAATGCGACGTTCGAAGTAAAAGAGGAACGAAAACGAAGGTATTTAGACAAATTGCAGGTAATGCTGCATCAGTTCAAGGAATGGACCCTTAAGCACGTTCCCCGAGATCAAAATAGTAGGGCCGATGCTCAGGCTAAATTGGGATCATTGATTGATGATGATGAATTCAGCTAAGGAATAGTCGTACAGCTCATGAAATCGGTGGTGGAAGAGGGCCATGCCGAAATAAATTCAATAAGTTTAACTTGGCATTGGAGAAACAAGTACATAACTACTTGAAAACTGGAAAGGTGACCTCAGATCCTAAAGAATCGAGAGCTCTACGCACGAAGGCGGCTAGGTTCAGCCTGTCCGAAGGCACTTTGTTCGGAAGAATATTTGACAGCCTGCTCACTATATGCTTGGGGTCGGTAAATACCGAGTATGTCTTGAAAGAAGTTCAAGAAGGCACCTGCAGGAACCATTTAGGGGCGAAATCTTTAGTTCGGAAGATAATCAGGGCCAGTTATTACTAGATCGACATGGAGAAAGATGCAAAGGAATTTGTATGAAGATGTGACGGTTGTCAGAGACACGCACCGATGATCCATCAACTCGGAGAGCTACTACATTCGGTCTTGACCCCATGGCCGCTCATGAAGTGGGGAATGGACGTCGTCGGTCCCCTGCCATGGGCACCTGGTAAGGCCCAATTCATACTGTTTATGCCGATTATTTAAAGTATTCAAAAAAGTTTGAGAGAAAGTAGTCATTGTCTTCATTTAGGACCACATAATATACCGGTTTGGGATACCAGCCGATATAGTGTGTGATAATGGGAAGTAATTCATCGGCAGCAAGATAAACAAGTTTTTTTCAAGACCACAAGATCAAAAAGATCTTGTCAACACCATATCACCCTAGTAGGAATAGACAGGCAGAATCAACAAACAAGACCATACTTCAAAACCTAAAGAAGAGATCGGTCGATGCCAAAGGAAAATGGAAGGAAATTTTGCCCAAAGTCTTGTGGGCATACCATACAACCTCGAAATCTAGTATCGGGGCCACCTAGTTTTCATTGGTCTATTTGGCCAAAGCTTTAATATCGGTCAGAGTGGGAGAATCGAGCCTCACATTCTGATATGAGACCGAAGAATCAAACGATGAGGCCATGCGAACGAGCCTCGCGAGGCCGCCCTAGTCTGGTTGGCCGCCCAGAAACAGCGAATAGAAAGGTATTTAAAACCGTAAAGCCAACCTCCAACACTTCAAGATCGGGGACTTGGTATTAAGAAAAGTAACACTACACACCCGGAACCCGAACGAGGGGAAGCTGGGGCTGAATTGGAAGGACCATATCGAGTTATCGGGATTACCGGCAAAGGCTCGTACGTACTCGAAGCAGGAAACAGTGCACAGCTACCGAATAATTGGAACTTGACGCATTTAAAGCGGTATACTGCTAAGGTACAATCTCATTTACCTTTTATAGTATTATGAATCGGCTAACACTTTCAGGCAACAGCCAAAGGAGAATGTGACTATTAGGTCTGAAAGCGTGCTATGGGTTCTTTTTCCCTTGAACTGGGTTTGTCCTAAATGGGTTCTCCGACAAGGTTTTTAACAAGGCAATAGTAAATCGTGCTAACTTAGATTCAAATATCGGTTTTAAATCAGAGTCAATGGTCGCACCAATAGTATCTGATCCCTCTCAGGATCGATCTCGAATACTAGGGGCCATCACCCTCGGGTTAGGCTTTCTTAGCAAGGAAAGAAACTTTGTACTTGAACAACTTAGGCTCGGTGATTTGGATTTATTGTAATGGCGAAACGGTCAAGTGAACCGTGCCCGTGTAGGCCACTATAGCCATAATACAAGCTTTTACACGCTTTGAATCATGTACTTTACACGCAGAAATAAAAGAAAGTTTCCACCTTAATGTTATGCATTTTTTCCTCTTAAAGCATCGAGCCTAAGAGCTATCCTTATTCGTGGACTATCAAGACCTAGGGCTATCCCTACTTGAGCCTAAGGGCTATCCCTATTCGGGGACAATCGAGCCTAAGGGTTGCCCCCACTCGGGAACTATCGTCCGAAATAATATTGGGCAACTCTGGTCATCAAATCCCGGAGGCACAAAATCTATTAGATAGTGCCTAAACCCAAAAGGCTATAGCCACCCCAAAAAATAGCTCGGAGACGTCTGAAGCCCGTAATGAAAACATAAGGCCTTCAATAAAAATTCAATACCTGCCAAAAGGTTACCCTCGGCAAAAGTATCGTCTAAAAACACTTAAGCGTCTTGGGAAAACTTCCGGTCACTCTGAGTTTTCAAAGCTTCGACTGAATAAAGTTGCATCAAAGTTAAGCTCTGTCCGGACCTCCGAAAAGCAAATGACTTATACCACCTTTGATTATATGCTAAGACATTAGTAATATTTGCAAGAATAGAAATTATGAAAAGATGCTAAAAACATAGAGCCACGAAATTGCCGAAAAGGAAAATTTTATATATTTCAGAATATCTTTATAAGGGCCCAACAAAAACAACCTCAAAATAAACAAAAATATATATACACAACACAAAAACTAAAAAATTTCTAAGGCATTCATGCCTGATCTTCGCCGAGGCCCGATTCGGTGCCAAACCGTCTTAGCCTTCGGATTCCTCGGAAACCTCGGAGTCCTCTACACCCTTGGGCTCAGAAAGATTTTTGCCTCGGCCTCAAGCTTCTTTGCCTTCTTGATCTCGGCCGACAGTCAAAGCCTCAGGCATGGATCTCTTCGAGGGTCTCCCTCCGAGACAACCTCTCATATATTCGGCATTGGTCTTCAGGTGGGCCTCGGCTGCTTCAATATCGGCCTTATATTGAGCGACCATCACATCAGCATCAGCATAGGTTTTCTCCATCTTGGACTTTATTGCCTCGTGCTCTCTACTGAGGGTGTCCCGCTCTGCGATAACCAAGCTCAGCTGTGCTCGGAGATCGTCATTAAGTTGAGCCCGCTTGTCAGCCTTCTCCTTAGCCACCCGAAGTTGAACTTCTACCTATATCAACTTTTCCTGGCCGGTTTCCTTTTCCGATGCCAGCAGATCCATCTTGCTTTTCCACCCATCGGCCATAGCTTGTACCTCTTCCATCTCCTTTAGGAGTTAGTCCATCGGATCGATCTTCTGTTGGACCTACGAGGTTTTTTCGTTAGCCACTTCGACTAGTTCCTTGTTTCTAACTTCAAAGACCTTTACCTTTTCGACCAAGTCGACATGTTCCTACCTTAGGGCCGATGCTTCCTTCTAAGCCTTATCCAGCTCGGCCTGAAGGTCCTTGATGGTCCCATCTTGTTGCTCGCTGAGGAGCTTGTACATATCCTTCTCGAGCCTGCTCCTTGAGCTCGAGCTCGAGCTGATTGACCTCAACACGGTATCGGAGGAAACTCTCGTGGTGAAGTACAGAGGCATGCAAAACCATGAAAGTGGTGAGAGATATAAAAACCTAAGTATAATTTGAAAACACGTAATGATGTCTTACCCGGTTCAGCGCCTGTTGTGCCTCGTTGAAAAGACACGGCACTTCCACCTCGTTCATTTTCGCCTGGTCCTCCTCGATCACCAGGCACCGGAGGTAGCTGGCTACGCCCACGAGGGTAGATAGAACCCGGGCATCCTCCGGTACAATAAAGATAACCGATCTCTTTTTTTTGATTAATCAATTTTGGGCTCGAACTCGTCCCACCAACTTCCAAAGATGTATCCTTCTTTGGGACTTCCAGGTCATCTATCCCCAAAAAATCTTCCAAGGTGGATGAGTCTCCACCATCAAAAAAAGAATGAAGGGGTTCGTCCGCGCCATGGATCCCTTTATTGGACTTCTCCTTACCTGCTTGGGCCTCCTCGAGTATGGACTCAGTGTAGGAAGGCGTCCCTGCAATTTATATTACACCGGGTGCTTCCTTCGGAGAGGAGCCGACGTCCCCGGGGGTCTCAGCCCCGTCTCCATATCAATCTCCCGAGTCTGAGGGAGGTCTGCCTCACGAATCTCCCCCTCGACTACTGCCTGCTCCCCGGGAGGGGTCGATCCATGGCAATAAAAATGTCGTCTTCTTCATAGTCATCCCTAAGCCGATGAAGCGAACCAGAATCCAGCACCTGAGAGCTTAAACTCTTCTTCGGCTTACGAGCCACTCTTTACTTTGGCTTGACCACGGGGCTCGGGGAGCCCGAGCTTTCTTTTCTTCTTCTTTTCCCCCACGGCAGCCCCGGGCTGTCTCGTGACGTAGGGATCAACGGACAAGGACACGTCCTCGTCCCCTCCAAAGGGCTAAGTTCGGTGGTATTATTCAAACAAACAAAATAAAGAAGGAAGGTCAGTATGATGCAAGTTAAAATCATGGAAATACTTATTCGGATGAGGACCTTACCATGAGAATGGACCTCATATCAGCTCTTTGAAAGCTTGTGCCATGCATGCTCGGAGTACGACATCTGTTTTGCAGATGCCTTTGATTCACTCCTTAAGCCGGGGGACCGCATTTGAAATCTGAGCAACAGCTACACAACCACAAATATGAATGATAAGAAAGAAGATGAAGAAAATATTTATGCATAAGGAGAGGCTGCACTTACGAGATGCATCCCACTTCTCAGGGAATGACATGAACTCGGGAGGCATCAAGTCTTCGGTCTTTACCCGAATGAAGAGTCCCTGTTAGCCCCGATCTCGATCTTCGTCAATGCTCGAAAAGGGGGTCTTGCTGGCCCGGCGAGTAAGCTTGATTAGTCCCCCTTTGAAAATTCGGGGACTATATGAATGGAGCAGGTGGTCGATGGTAAGCCGATGAGACTCGGTGTTATCTACAAAATAACAAAGGAGGATACGATCCTCCATAAAGACGGGTGGATTTTCCCAAGGCATACCTCGTATCTCTTACAAAAATCTAAGACGACTAGGTCCACCGGGCCCAGCGTAAAGGGATAAATGTAAACACGTAAATACCCCTCCACGTGGGTAGTAATAGCATCCTCAGGCCCAGGGACTACTATTTCCTTGCCTTCCCATTTACAATCCTCTCGGACCATGGGAAGGACGTCTTCGGAAACGGAGCATATGTCCCTT
This sequence comes from Nicotiana obtusifolia, assembly GCA_002018475.1. Taxonomy (NCBI): domain Eukaryota; kingdom Viridiplantae; phylum Streptophyta; class Magnoliopsida; order Solanales; family Solanaceae; genus Nicotiana; species Nicotiana obtusifolia. The sequence goes on from MCJB01026010.1 coordinate 116,740, forward strand.
GATGCTCCTTCACCCCGGTCCTGTTTGGATGAGGGTTTCTCGATCTTAAAGTGGCCCGAGGAATGAACATTTTCAAGGGAGGCTTGGGAGCCAGCTCGGTGGCAACCGACTCGGTGGCAGCCATTCAGGAGCTTCCGTTTTCAGGGTAACTACTTCAAGGGCAACTGCCTCAGTACCGGCAGCCGGTTGGGAAGATGAAGAGGCAACTTGTCGAGGAACTGATTTAGATGTTTTAGCCATTGTTATCTAGAAAATCTGAAAATTTAAAGAAAGAACACGAAAATTTAAAAGAACAAGTTTGAAGGATGAAGAACAAAGTATGAAGATTTGAAGGAAATCTAGGTAAAAACCTAAGAACAACTATGAGAAATTGAAGATCAAGGATGAAGAGATGAAGGTTTAAAGAAGGTTTATAATAGCTAAGGAACTCGGAGGTAGAAGCTTGTTCGGAAAGTAGGAAAGGGACAGGGGATAGAAGCTTTTATAGGGGATATTCCCGTCGCTTTGCATGTAGAGGTAACCAGCCGATGGTTGACACGTGTCCGAAGTCAGAATGACGCGACTGATGAGATGTTTCGACTTCTCCGCCAATTCTGTTGTAACGTATGGAGGAAGGAACCGAAGAACATCTATTGTTTCTCGTCGTTTCGGCAAACCTACTCTCTGAGAAACGAGGGGACTATCTGTATACGGGCAAAATCGAGGCTAATGAGCACCGCAATTTTCCGGTGGGGCAAACGAAGCAAGGACGTAACTATAAGGAATCAAAACTGAAGCTGGGAACATCCCGTATCAAGGACGAAACAAAACACCTGCCCCCGGAGCCATCGAGACCATGCCCCAGGACCCTATTCGAACACCGAGACCTCAAATATCATTGCCAAACGTCCGTACACAATTAACAAAGGGTCGTGATAGCCGTGCCCGACCGGCTATCACGATGTGAATCTCGGCTCGTATCGGCAGTCAATCAGTAATTAGCGAAAAGAGAGATCTTTACCTTTCTTAGAATTGTACTTAGGGTAAAACTCCCTTCCTATATAAAGGGGAAGTTTATTATTCAATAGACACTCTGTAACATGCATACCAAGGCAATATACATCTGTTTTTCTCCGTTTCTGAAAGTTATTCAAACTTCTTACTTTTGTTCATAAGTTCATAAGTGTTAGTTCCGAACTGAAGGCAAGCTACTTGTTAAGATTTTAACCGAGCCCGGATTCAATATCACTACTGATTTGGCTGTTTATTCTATTTTTATTAGCTTATCTAACCTCGTATAAATTCAATTGTTATCCATTTTTATGAGTAAGCAATCTTATTTTGAAAATAGGTCAATTGCTCGTAAACTCCTCACTTGCAACTTTCTTACTTTTCGAATATAAGAAAGAATCACCAAATTAGATTTTTTTTTTTTTGGGTAATTAATCACCATAGTAGAATCTTAACTGTGTTATTCGAAACATGTGGCAGCAAATGGATTGGATGCATCCAACTTAGAGACAAAGAAACAAAAGGATAGTAAAATTATTTATGAAAGGTCCCAATGTAAGGCTGTGTTGTGGGCCGGTCCAGGCCTGGGACCGGCACGGGCCCGCGGTCCTGGTGGGCCTAACGGGCATCGTGGGTCGGTCCTAGTGGTCTTGGGCCTTAGGCGGTCCAGAGCCCGTGACGGGCCGGGCAGCACATAAAGCCCACCAGGCCCGGGACCGTTAGGCCCGGGATCGCCGGGCCCAACGGTAAAAATAAAAAAAAATTAAAAAAAAAAAGGCCAACGGCCAGATTTTTAAAATCTAGCCGTTGGGCCTTCAATTTGACCCATTTTAATTTAGAAAATAGCCATTTTGGCCCCCAAACTTTATATTAACCTCAAACTTTTTATAAATACACTTTTTACCTATTCCCACCTATAAATACCCCCCATTCTTTCATTTTTAACTCACAAATTCTCTCAATCTCTCTCTAATTATTTCCATAAGTGCTTACTTTATTATTTCAATTTCATGAAAAATTGTGAAGTTGGTGAATTGAAGTATTAAAGTCTTCAAGTCTTCAACGATATTCAATTTTCAAGAAGTTGTTCGTCAATTCGGTAAACTCGTTCCAACTCTTTAATTTTTAATAAATTGCTGTGTTTGTTTTATTTAGCGTAATTATAATTAATATTGATTTTTCATTGAAAAAAATGTTTGGTGGTAAGGGCAAGGGAAAATCTAAAATTGGTCAATCTAGTAGCCAAGCTACTCCTCCTCCCCCTGCTACCCGTCCTTCTCCACCTATTATTCTAGATAGTAATCACCCTTGTTTTCAATTTTCCGATAGTCAATTTTTTCATGATGTTGCACCCGGTAATCAATTAGATGAACAAATGATGAACGCTCTTTATCCTAATGAAACTATATTTGAAAATGATGATTTAGATGAAACACAACTGGATTTAGATGATACACCTACTAGTCCTATTAATAACCCAACTGATGCCCCGCCTGACCCTCTTGTAGTAACCCCTACATTTGATTGAGGACCTCCTAGACGGCCCGAAACATCCCTTGTTTTGCACTTTTTTACTCAATTAAGAGAAGAAAACAAAGCTAAGTGTAAAAGTTTGGGTCTTTGTTGGCTCATAAATATACTGGCAACCGTAGCGGTACGGGTAGTTTGACTAGGCATATATTAAAACACCCTAGAGATAAACAGAGATATTTACAAATGAAAGTTGCGGAAGAGGGGACGGGTGTAGGTAATCCGGGTCAAACTAGTGCAGGTTCAAACTTAGTCCTACTTCGAATTAACACCGTTACCGGTGGAATGTTATACTACGATCCAAATAAGGAGCGTGAAGAATTAGCAAAAATGGTAACAGTTATGTGCTTACCATATAACTTTCCTTCTAACCCCCATTTTATACAATATATTAGAAAATTTTATAATCCTACTTATAAAGGATGGCCTCGTGCTACCGTGAAGGCCGACATTTATAAATATAAGCATGAATATGAACAATATTTGCGATATCTATTTACCCATATAGATTGTCGCATTGCAATTACTACAGATATAGGTAGGAGTGCCAATGACTGTGACTATTTAACCGTTACAAGTTATTGGATAGACGAGGACTGGATAATGCAAAAACGCATTATCGCCTATAGAATAATTAACTCAAGCCACATTGGTAGATTTATTGCTAGCACGGTATCAGACATTTATAGATATCTTTGTATTACAGAAAAAATAATGTCTGTTACCATGGATAATGCGTCTAGTAACACAAACGCAATAGGCATGCTTACAACTACTTTAAATCCCGCATTTTCTAATATTTTTCATGTTAGGTGCATTTGTCATATTTATCATTTAATTGTCGGTGACGGAATGAAAAT
>MCJB01026021.1:0-78814 GCA_002018475.1 Nicotiana obtusifolia
AGTTGTATGTGATAATGGAAAGCAGTTCGTTGGCAGTAAGATAACAAAATTCTTCGAAGACAACAAAATTAAGAGAATATTATCAACTCCATATCACCCCAGCGGCAATGGTCAAGCCGAGTCGACCAATAAGACCATAATTCAGAACTTGAAGAAAAGGTTAGCCGACACAAAAGGAAAGTGGAGAGAGATGTTGCCCGAGGTCCTATGGGCATATCACACAACCGAAAGAACAAGCACCGGGGCCACCTCGTTTTCCCTGGTCTACGGCACTGAAGCACTGATACCGGTCGAGGTGGGCGAACCAAGCGTCAGGTTCCAATACGCAACCGAAGAATCGAACCAGGAGGCTATGAACGTCAGCCTGGAACTTCTAGATGAAAGAAGGGAAGCTGCTCTAGTTCGGATGGCGGCGCAAAAGCAAAAAATCGAAAGATATTATAATCGGAGGGCCTGTCTCCGATACTTCAACATTGGGGACTTGGTACTCAGAAGGATTACACCCAACGCTCGAGATCCCAACGAAGGAAAATTAGGGCCGAACTGGGAAGGGCCTATACTATCTTAAAGGTCACCGGAAAGGGGTCATACAAGCTCGGAACCACAGATGGCAAGCAACTGTCAAACAACTGGAACGTGAGCCACCTGAAGCGGTATTATTTTTAAGGTAATACATTTTGTTTTTTCTTTTGTTTTATTTATCGATACTAACACCCGCAGGTTACAAATGGAATGGCCTCGAGCCGGGAAACACAAAGCACTAGGGCTGAAAGAACGCGTTGCACTCTTTTTCCCTTCGACCGGTTTTGTCCCAAATCGGGTTTTACGGCAAGGTTTTTAATGAGGCAACCATGAGTCGTGCTAACTTAGATCGGTCGTTCATCGAAGATAACTAAATTCGGTGCATAACTTCGATCGATCTCGTACATCTGGAGATTGCCTGATTACTTCGAATCTTCATTTAGCTACTTCAAATTCAAAGGGACTCGTGCAGATCGTTAGGAGCCGATGTAAGGATCAAACGATCAAAAGAACCGTGCCCGATTAGATCGATCTTTCCCTTAAGTGAAATTGTACAGGCATATGAATGCTAATAAAGTTTCTTTGGCACCAATATTTTTCTGAGCCCAAGGGCCTCTTTGATTATCATTGCACTATCTAAAGTTAACATCGTACGAATATCCGCTATAAACTCGAAGGGGAGTAGGACCTATTAAGGAAAACCCCAAAGTAGATTGATAGGCCAAGGCTGTATTGAGTTAACAAAACTCGAAGGGAAATAAGACCAACTCAGGCAATCCCAAAATATAAAAGGCTAAGGCCAAACTTTGTTAAAATTCGAGGACGATTAGAACTTTCCAAGGCAAGACCTCGATTCTTTAAAAAGGGGCTAAGGCCAAATCAAATCGTTAAAATTTGAAAGGGGCCATATGTTGCTAAGGTATGATCCGGACTTCTTAATGGGCCAAGGCCGCATCGAACTAAAGAAAGTTCAGGAATAAACGAAAACTACTAAGGCGACTCCGAATTTACGATAAGGCTAAGGCCGAATCTGGTTAAAAGTTGTTAAGATCGATTCAGTTCCTAAAACGGGCCGAGGTTCCCCCGAAATGCGGGCCTTATTCGGTCGATCACTGAGGAAGAAAACTTACAAAGAAAATTCACGATCCTAGCTAAGGCGGGAAAGTTGCGAGATATAAAAACTATAGAACAAAGTCAGACAAAATAAAGGAGTTTTATACAGAACGAGGGAGTCCTTTCATATATTCAAATTACAAAAAATGACACATCATTTTGCAAGCGACGTCAGTCAGAACCATCCTCTTCTTCCTCGGGGAAGGCTTGCTTTCTTGCTTCAGCTTCGATCTTTGCTGCTTCATCGACTTCAGAAGACAGATCGAAACCCCGAGCTTGTAGATTCTCAAGGACAGAGAGTCGGGTCTGACACTTAGAATATTCAACCAAAACCTTCGATTGCTCCTGGGCTGCCTCGGCATCGGCTCTATATTGAGCTATCAAGTCATCGGCGTCGGCCTTGGATATAGCAATCTCAGATTTTGCTGATTGCAGCTCATTCACCAGCACACCCCGGTCCTGGGTAAGCGACTCGACTTGGAGTTGGAGAGATTCGATGCTCTTGGTCAGAACTCTAATTTTTTCTTGCGCCTCCGAAACTTGCTCTTCTAAGGGAGCTAGGCGAGCCTGGAGGGCCTCTTTTTCCGAAGCCAGTGTTTCGGCCTTGGATTTCCATTAGTTGGCCTCGGTACTAGCCTCGCTCGCTGCAGACCGGAGTCGATCTAATCGATCGGTTTGCTGCCCCAGTTGGTCGACTACTTTGTTGTGCTCTCTCCGTATAAAGTCCATCTCGGATCAAAGGCTTGATATCTCGCCCTCGAGCCGCTGACGTCGTGCTTTTTCTTGTGTCATTTCTTCCCTTATCCGAAGGAAAGCCTCGTGGTGAAGCACCGAAGACTGCAAGATGTACATAATGAAATAGTCAGTACAAATCTAAGGGCGAGACAACAGGTGCCAAACATAACCAATGGGGGAATATACCTTGTTCGATGCCTGTTGGGCTTCGTTGAATAGACAGGCCTAGTCCACCGCGTCCATTGCGGCCTGATCCTCATCGGTCACCAAACAACAAAGATAGCTAGCCACGCCGACAGACGCAGCCAAAGCTCGAGCATCCTCGGGAATGGTGAACTTTATCACTCTCTTCCGATCAGGGTTGGAGCTCGGAGCGGGAAATCTGTCAACTAACTTAATACCAACAGATATCCCACTCGTCTCGGTGGGTGGACTCCTTCTCGGCACTTCAAGTCCAAAGGTATCAGCGGATGGCACTCCATCAAAAAATTCTTCAAAGGCTCCAGCTACTACCGGACACTCGGTGTGTGCGTTCTTGCAGCCTGGGCCTCATTCAAAATTGCCTCCGAAAAAGAGGGGGAATCCATCATCTCCGGGAGGTCCCAGATCCCTTGTGTTGCCTCCCCTGTATTGGTACGTACCCCGGTCCTCGCCTCAAGAACCTCCGCTCAAGGTATGCAAGCCTCACCGACCGCTGGCTCGGGGACTGTCCGAGGAGGTTCGTTATTTGAAGTATTGGGGTTTCTATCCTCCTCGGAGTCGTTGCTTAGTTGGATGGCCGGGTCAGTGACTTTGGGTTTACGAGCCAACATCTTTTTCCTGCCTTTCCTTTTCTCGGGCTCTGAAGGACCAGGGACTTCTTTTCTCTTTTTCTCTCCCCCCTTTTCCAAGACAGGGGGAGGGCAAGAAGCTTCCCCACCGGTGAGTGCCGGCCTCAACTCAGCATCCTTTGAGAGACCTACGAAGAAAGAGGAAAAACTAGTAATAACGTTGATCACTTGAAATGAGAAAGATGGATATTGCTGGACTCACCATGATTTTTGGCCTCCCAAAGGCCTTTCGATATTTCCCGCCAAGCTCGCTCCGAGTAGGCCCTCTGAGCCACTACTCTCCGAACCAACTCCTCCAAATGATGAATTGCGGCCAGCGTCTGGGAAACGGCTGCACCTTACAAAACATATCGGTTAGGAACCAAAAGGAAAACGGCAAATGGTTTTAAGTAGGGAAACGACGCTTACGTCTCAAGTTTCACTTTTCAGGGAACGGCATGTCTTCTGCAGGGATCAAGTCGGAGGTTCTTATTCGAACGACCGGCTCATCCAACCCCCTTGTCTTCATCAATGCTCGAGAACGGAGCCTTGCTGGCCCGGCGAGCAAGTTTTATTAGTCCCCCTCGAAACATTCGGGGACTGTATAGTCAGAGTAGATGGTCAACGGTGAAGGGGTGCCCTTCGACCTTGCTCACAAAGAAGCGGAAAAGGTGAACTATCCGCCAAACGGAGGGATGAACCTGGCCCAGAGTGACATTGAACCTTTTACAAAAGGCGACGATTATGGGGTCCAAGGGTCCCAACGTAAAGGGATAGGTATATACACTCAGGTAACCTTCCACATAGGTGGTAATCGCCTCATTCGGAGAGGGGACTACCACATCCTTGTCAGCCCATTTACACTCCACTTTCACCCTGTCAAGGATTTTGTGGGTGATCGAACTAATGTACATGAAGACCGGTTCGTCCCGGCCAGGTACTGAAGAGGCTTTCTCGACTTTAAAGTCGGAGCCAATAAAGCACCCAACTGGTACGAAGGCTTTCAAGGGAGGCTCTGCAGAAGTTTCCCCAACAGGAACTGGTTCAGCCTCTTCAGCAGGCTGAGAAGATGAAGGTTGTTGCTTTTGTGGAACGGACTTTGATGTTTTTTCCATTGGAATTGAAGTGATGAGAGTAGAAGCAAAGGACGATATATGAGAGAAATTTGAAGCGTGAATATGCAAAGAACAAAAGAGAGGAAAGGTTTGAACAATGTAAAGTCTGGAAATTAAAGAATGGAGAAGCTATTTATACTTTCTCAAAAGCGGCGGTTCAGAACACGAGGTAGGGGAGCATTAAATGGCATTTGCAGAAGTTGCAGGGTCTGTCGCCAGCAAGGACATGCGAGGACTCATTTTGACAGCGGTCACATGCGTCATCGTGCTGCCGTCACCCATCAACGAGACGTTTTTAGGTTGTGTGATTTGACGTTTCGAACTTCGTGTCATGATAAGTATGTTGTTGCTTGGGCCGCTCTCGTAAGATGGTGGCTTATATCGTTTCTTGTCGCTATTCTCCAACAAACGAGGGGACTATCTGTATGGGGTCGGATACAATAAGCAATATCGACCTTGGGCGCAAACCGAGGTCGGTATATATTGGATCGAGGCCAGCGCTTCAAGGAGGACAGTTCGAGGTCGGACATCATTCGATCGGAGCCAAAGCATTCGAAAGGAGGCAGTCAAGACCGGTTTGGCTAAAAGTGTCTTATGGTAAAAGTTTCAGTTTCACATAACGGAAAGGCCGGAAATCTCGTGGTGTACGGTTATCTCAGCGGGAATCACAGCCCCAATCATCAGAAACGTTAGACCAGTATTTTTAGCGATATTTTACCCTGTAATCAAGTCTTTTACCTTAGATAGAATTCCTTTTTCCCCTATAAAGCAGTACTTAGTTCCATTATAAAGGGACACAATACACCATCAGTAAGACAGGCTACCATTTTTCTAATTATCTCTTGCCTAAATTATTTATTCTTCATTGCCGCTCGTTCCATCGCAGAAAAGTTATTCAACCTCAGTGGTTTGGTTACTCTCTTATTTATTTAAATCAATCTTTGTTCATTGCTATTTATTTTATTGTATCAGACAAGTTCACGTATCCTTAACTCCGCGTACAAATTCAATTGTTAATTGTATTTGAGGGTAAACAAAACTCAATCCCAGAAACTGAAGTTGTTCTTCGAGCCTCAACACCAGAAAATCCGATTAACGAACAAACCTTCACCAAATCGAGCTCAAACTTTGGATCTACTTCCAAAAAGCATAAAAATCAAACAGTGATTAATTTCTAGAAACAATCCCGAATTCAGAAGAATCCAGCTCGTCGTCCTCGCCGAAATTGAAATCGAAATCTTCAATCAAAACCCTAGAAATTTCAGCTTCAAACGATCCAAAACTTCATATTGAGTTTCAAAATGATGCTTCCAACTAGAATCATGAACACTCAATCGAATTCGAAGCCCTAATTTTCAGATTATCAAATGACTCAGCTTCTTCGAACGAGGGACTTTCAAAATTGTGACCTAGAATCCTCAAATTCAATCTTACTACTTCGATTTCAGCTCAAATCAGGGGTTTAAACTCAGATAACAAAGGAATCACAAATTTCATAACCAAAATCGAGATGAGAACAATGAAATCGAAGTATCCAAATGAAACAGTGACCAACAAAGCTATGTTACTATTTCTGGAAACCAAAACAACGGATGAACAGTAACAATTCCATTTTGGGAATTTTTCCATTTTTTTTCCTTTAGATTAGATGGTAATCGACCCAAAGACTCAAGGATCGATAGAATAATCCAAAACCTCCGCTATGATATCAAGAAGATACGGACTATGAACAAAAACACGGATATAGTAAAACACACGGAATCTAAAATAAGAGCTAGACCTACAATTGATTAGAATAACAATAACCAATTAGGATATGAAGCCTAATATGAACTCAATCAATTGTAACCCTAAGTTATGAAAATAAGAGCTAACTCTACAATTGATTGGAAGAATAAGAACCAATTAGGATATGAAGCCTAATTGCCTCTATGAACTCAATCAATTGTAACTCTAAACTATGAAAACCTCAAAAGATTGGCAACTCTTAAAAACCTGGATAAAGTAATTAAGCATTCGCTACTAATTTCTCACCAACTAAGACTAATTTAGCACTAATGAAAGCAATAAAGGAATTAAAGGCATAAACATAAATGCATTAATTAAAAAATAAGGATAAAGTGTGAGACTTGCATGTCTTCAAGTTTATCGTTCATCAAGTCTACCTAAAATAAAAGCCTTAAGGACTATTTATACAAGCGAGTATCTGGCTATAAAGGACCAAAATACCCCTAAGCTAATTCTAATGAGCTAAATGTAGTCAATTATTACAAGTATAGCCTTCTTGATTGTGACTCCTTTAAAGCACACCAATGTTATGATGTTTACTTGGAAATCGTTAGGCATGCACATCCGGCATGTATCATACCCCGCTAAATCGTCTCCCTCAACACCATCAAGGGTCATCAAACTGGCGAGCTTTGATACGCTCCAACAACAATGATTGAGCCACAACGCTAACCCGACTAGGCTCCGAAATATCCAATCTCACAAACTGATTGGCCAAAGCATAAACATCCATCGCTAGTGGCCTCTCTGCTACCGATAAATATGCCAAGCTACCATACTCTCAGCCTTTCTACTCAATGCATCGGCCACCACATTGGCCTTCTGCAGATGATATGATATAGTAATCATATTCTTTCAGCAACTCTAACAATCTCCGCTGCCACAAATTAAGGTCTTTCTGCTTGAACAGGTGCTGGAGACTCCGATGGTCGGTATATACCTTACAATGAACACCGTACAGGTAATGCCTCTAAATCTTCAATGTGTGAACAATAGCTGCCAACTCTAAGTCATGCATAAAGTAATTCTTCTCATGAACATTCAACTGCCAAGACACGTAGGCAATCACCCTACCGTCCTGCATCAACATCGCGCCAAGCCCAATACGTGACGCACCACAATACATGGTGTAAGATCCCGAACCCATAGGCAACACCAACTCTAGGGTTATAGTCAATGTAGTATTGAACTTCCGAAAGCTCTCCTCACACTCATCCGACCAAACCCAAGAAGCTCCAAATATCTGTAGCTAAAGACGGTCTAGGCCAACTCTAAACTACCTCAATCTTCTTTGGATCTACCTTGATCCCCTCACTGGACAACACATGCCCTAAGAACTCCATAGAATCAATCCAAAACTCACACTTTGGAGAATTTAGCATACAACTTCTTCTCCCTCAAAGTCCGGAGTACAATCCTCAGATGCTGCTCATGATCCTCCTGGCTACGCGAGTACACCAAAATGTCGTCAATGAACACGATGATGAATGAAACAGGATATGACTGGAATACGTTGTTTATCAAGTGCATAATGGTTGCGAGGGTATTGGTCAGCCCCGCTCGTGCCATACGAATGGTGGAATATAAATGGGATGAGTGCTCGGCACCAAGTCAATACCAAAGTCGATGCCCCAACCTGGCGGCATGCCCGGCAGGTCTGCAGGAAACACATCTGAGAAGTCCCTCACTATCATAATTGACTCAACGGTAGGAGTATCAGCACTAACATCTCTCACGAATGCCAAACACGCTAAACATCCCTTCTTAACCATCCGTTGAGCTTTCAAATGTGAAATCACTCTACTAGAAACATAATCTTGGGAGCCTCTCCACTCTAACTTCGGCACCCCCGGCATTGCCAATGTCACGGTCCTAGCATGACAATATGGGATTACGTGATATGGCGACAAGCAATCCATGCCTAAATTACATCAAAGTCAACTATGCTGAGCAATAAAAGGTCAACGCTCGTCTCATAACTCCTAATAGTCAGCACACACGACCGATATACACGGTCCACAATAATAGAATCACCTACCAGCATAGATACATGAATAGAAATAACTAAAGAATCACGAAGCATGTCAAATATCGAGCAAAGTATGATGACACATATAAATAAGTGGAACCAGGGTCAAATAATACTGAGAATTCCTGTGGTATACTTAAACAATAGATGTGATCACTGCGTCTGAAGCAACTGCCTCAGGCCTGGCAGGTAAAGCATAGCATTGAGCCTGACCACCACCTGCCTCACCTCCCCCTCTAGGGCGCTCTCGACTCGCACGACCTCCACCCCGAGCTAGCTGAGTGGGTGGTGTAGCGACTGGTGCAAAAGTCATAGTCTGGCCCCCCTGCTGTACTGGACCTCTGTAATGACGGGGGAATTACTCCTCACATGCCCCAACTCTCCACAATCATAGAAACCTCGAACTGAAATGACTGTAGGGTCTGCATTGGACCCCGAGAACTAGAATAGCCTTTAAAAGACCCGATACTGATGAACCCTGGACTAATGGAGCACGATATGACCTCTAAGCTGGGAGTGCACTAAAAGACAACTGAACTAGATGAGTGCTGTAAGAATAGTGGCTAGCTGATGCGCACGAGGAATCTGACGAGCCACATGAGCGGGTCTAAAAGAACGACCTCTGCTGTGATGTGACTGACCTCCAGATGAAGTGCCACTAAAACAACCAAATCCACGAGGACTCTTGCCCTCACGCTCAAGCCTGCAAACCGAATCCAAGCGACTAACAATCTCGACCACCCGGTCAAACCTAGCATCTGTATTGGCCACTTGAGCCAGGCTGTAACGTAAACCAAGTTGAGGCCATCAATGAGCCTCCTGATCCTCTCTCTCTCATTGGGAACCAACAATATAACAGGATGGGGCAAGTCAGCGAATCTCATCTCATATTGAGTCACAGTCATATCCCCCTGGCGTAGCTGCTCAAAATGTCTAAGAAGCTCTTCTCCGCGATTCTATGGAACAAACTTCTCTAAGAAGAGAACTGAGAACTCATGCCACGTAATTGGCCCTGTGTCAATTGGCCTGCTTAAATCATAAGCTTGCCACCATCTGTAAGCTTCCCCAATTAGATGAAAAGTAATAAATGCAACTCTACTAGTCTCCGAAATACACGCGGTGCAAAGAATCCACTGACACCGGTCTAGAAAATCTTGAGCATCCTCTGTCTCCTCCCCACTGAATTCTGGAGGCTTAAGCCTCCCGAATAGCTCCAATCCCTTCAGCTCCTCATTAGTCATAGGTGGACCAACCTCGGCTTGAGCAGTAGCAACCGGCTGAACTGGTAGTACCCCTAGTGTCTGATGACCATGAGCTTGCTGCTCTAGAGTACGGGCGGCAGGAGTCTAAGCACCTCCCCTAGCCTGTGAGGTGGCTGGTGCAAGTGAAATCAAGACCTCCTAAGCCAGACTCGTGCATACCGTCAAAATCTTGGCCAAGGCTTCTTGAAGGCCAGGAATAACAATGGGTACTGTTGGTTCTTGAGTTGGTCCCATCAGCCCAGCTGTATTAGGGATATGCTCTTCAACTGGAGCAACTGGTGGCTCCACGGATGCTACTCTGGTTGTAGTGCGACCCACACCTCGGCCTCTACCGCGGCCCCGACTTCTCTAGGCCCTAACTGGTGGTACTGGTGGTCGTCCGACTTATTCGGCTGCTCGTGTCCTCGCCATCTGTGAGAGAATAGAAGATTCAAGTTTCAAACATTAGAAATAACAAATCCGCACAATAAGAATTTAAGAAAGTGAAGTTTTCTAGTAGTTTGGCAGCCTCTTGAAGATAAGTACAAGCATCTTTGTACCTATTTGGAAGTCTCTACTAAACTTGCTCATGACTTGTGAGACCTAAGTAACCAAGTGCTCTGATACCAACTTATCACGATCCAACTCCTATCGGAGCCGCGATGACGCCTAACACTACTTACTAGGTAAGTCAATAGTCACCAATAACAACGAATTTGCTAAGGACATAGATTAATAACTTAACATTGGAAAAATCATGAAATATCTGATGAGAATAACCAAAATATTGTTACAACCATTCCTAAATTCTAATGTCAACGAGTACATGAGCACTACTGAGTATCAAAATACAAGGCCAAATTCTGACTACAACTTTGAATAGTAGAACCGTAAATATTGATAATGAAACAGAACTCTATAGTCTGCGGATGGTATGGCAGCTACCTCGTAGTCTCCCAAGAATAGTAAGAATAGAACAATAGAGATGACCTTGTCCAGAAGTACCTAAATCTGCACATGAAGTGTAGAGTGTAGTATGAGTTCAACCAATGTCATGTACTCAATAAGTAACAGCACTAACCATGGGTTGAAAGCACTGACGAGCTCAGAAGAAACAATCAGAGATCAACATTTAACGACCGATAACAACTAAAGATATACAGGGAGCAATATAAGAAATTAACTCAATGATGTTATGTTCAGTTTGTTAAAAATATGGGAATTTGGATATGCCTTCAAGTATAATAATTAAGGTCCTACACGGATAAGACATTTCATTTATCAACAAGCATGCAGAAAGTACATATTTATGCCTACTTGTCAAGTATACATGTCAAAATAATAATATCACTGCGGATCCATCAAAAATAAACACACTTAACACTGTACTCGTGCCTGGTATAAAAGCCCATCGCCAAGCACATATATGAAACACTGTGCCTGCGCCCACTGCTGGCACATCAGACTCCGGAAGGGCTCCTGCCCAAGTGCTAATCATAATCATATAGCCCAATGTTGAGGCTCGGTGCACGCGTCACCTCAAAATCAATGCAAAATCGGCTCTATGGCCCAAGCTCAGTACACATATAAGGCATCAAGAACATGTGAGGAATCAAATAAGCAAGTACTGAGACAGAGATACTATAAACTGATATGGCATCACGGCTGAGGGCATGTGTACAACGTGGATTAATAGCTCCGGAACAACAACAATAGCCCTATCAAGTCCCTAAAAATTAGCACATAGCCTAGATATAATGTCCAACATGAATCATAGTTAAAATATTTGAACAAGTAGGGAAAACACGGGTACAACAAGGTATGATAGCAAAATAAGCCTGGCAATAGTCTAAAAGCCTTCTCAAAACATGAACACAGTGGTGCACGTACACACGCTTGTCACCTAGCACGTACATTACCCCAATACCTTTCATATAACGTGATTTCCATGGTTAAATACCCTCAAGTATAAGTTTAGATGTGTTACTTACCTCAAAACACGCAAATCAATACTCCAAAAAGTCTTCCCTCGCGAATCGACCTCTGAACGACGCGAATCTAGTCACAAACAACTTAGTACATCAAAAATCAATCCAAAAAGTCAACCACGAGCCCGCACCCCTGAACCCGTTCAAACTCACAAATTTCAAAGACCCATTCAATTATGAGTTCAACCATACCAATTTCATCCAATTCCGACCTCGATTCGACCTTCAAATCCACAATTTTCACTTTAGAAAGTTTTTACTAAAATCCTCCATTTCTTCACTTTAATTCACCAATTAAATGCTAAAAAAAGATGGAATTATGAAATAACAATAAATCCGAGTAAAAAATACTTACCCAGATAAAAATCTTGAAAGTTCCCCCCAAAATCGCCCAAAACCGAGGTCTACGACTCAAAATATGTTAAAAATGAACCAAACCCCTGAAATAGAGTTTTGAACCTAGTGCCAAGGTATTTACCTTTCGCGACCGCGTAAAGTCCTTCGCGATCGCGAAGAACAAAGTTCACAAGCTGCTCAATCCTCTTACGCGAATGTGACGACATAGTAGTTGTTGCATTAGGAGTGCAAAAGTTTTTCGAGTTCGCTGTCGACGGCCTAGTTGTGGCGAGGGACGCCTTTTGTGAGCCTCTAGCACCCCCTTGTAGGAAGACTTATGTGCAAATAATTCAACCGCTGCTAAGGTGATCCAATCTCTACTGAAGGTAATCTAATCTCTATGAAGGTAATCCAATCTCTATTCTAGAAATTCAATTTGTACTCTACTATTTCACTGATCTCTACGATTCTCAGTACTACATTCACCCTGTGGTACCACGTGATCGCGCTGAACAATCGCACGCCATAGTCAGGTCCTCTCTTCCTTCTATGCGAATGCGTCTCCTCACCCGCGTTCCTGATGAACAAACACCCCAAGGCTTAGCAAATGCATCCATCTCTTCGCGAACGCAAAGTACAAAGAGTCACCTGCCAGCAGTAACTCTACGTAATCGCGACCCACTCTTCGCGATCACGTATAAGGAAACCAGAAGCACTGATTCAGCAGTTCCTCTATGTCCAACATGAATCTGAACTCGATCTAAATCATATCCGAGGCCCCCGGGGTCCCGTCCAAATATACCAACAAGTCCTAAAATATAATACGAACTTACCGAAGCCTCAAACCACACAAAACAACATCAAAACCACAAATCACACCCCAATTCAAGCGTAATGAAACTAATGAACTTCCAACTTCTAAAACCAATGTTGCACCATATCTAATCAAATCCAAATGACCTAAAATTTTGCACACTAGTCCCAAATGATACAAAGGAGCTATACCAACTCCCAGAACTAAAATCCGAACCTGATATCCATAAAGTCAACTCTCGGTCAAACCTATCAACCTTCCAAACTTTCAACTTTCCAACTTTCACCAGAAAAACCTCAAACCAACCTAAGGACCTCCAAATTAATATCTGGACATACTCCTAAGTACAAAATTACCATACGAAGCTATTGGAACCATCAATACTCCATTCTAGATTCGTCTACATAAAAGTAAAACTCCGGTCAACTCTTCCAACTTAAATCCTAAACCTTGGGACTAAGTGTCCTAATTCACTCTGAAACATTCTCGAAATCAATCCAACCACCCCCACAAGTCACACAACCATAATTGAACATAGAAGAAGCAATAAGTAAGGGAATATGGCTACAATACACAAAATGACCAATCAGGTAATTACACAAGCTAAACAAGATCCAGCGTCGATGCATGGTTTGACAAGGACACATTGCAGTGCTCAATGAGGGATTAGTCACTTCCACCCCAAATGAATATCCTACCTGTCCCCAAGCCTACATTACAAGACAATGACAAAGCTCTACACGATCCTATTCCAAGTATTCTCACATTTGTGGATACTCACATAAAGGCCAAGCATATCGAATCTCAACATGCATTGAACATCATTCTGAGTGTGAGTGTGCTTCTCAAAAATGTCCTAAAATAAAAAATACTTCAAAATGTGTGCAAATTAGGACTTTCTTTATGGTAAGAGCAAATGACACTCGAGGATAGGCAGAATTTAAAACCTTTGATTGAAGCAAGACAAAAAAATTTATCAAACTTAGGTATACGTGAGGTACCACTCTAAGCTATAGAAATTACCCATAAACTGATCTTAGTTTGCTGAAAAGTGTATGGTGAAATTTCGTATGCACAAAACTTATTGTTGGTACCAACCGAAGTCAAGAAATGATTGATCAATAAATTAGAGTCTTTCTTTACTTTTCAAATTTTCAGACGTTCTCTATAAAAGTTACCAAAACAAAAAAAATGCAAAAACGATAGAAAAAAAAAAGAGTAAAATAGAATCCCCTTTTCATCAATTTTTCTTGAATAGGAAAGATGGCTTCTTGCTTTTTTCAGGCGCTCCCTCAATAATGGGCATTTCATTTCAAAGTCAAATTTTACAGGCGCCCACCTTCTAATACGCATATTTCAGATTCAAATGCTCTAACAACCTCGGAATGGTGACATAGCCCTTCTAACATTCAAATGCTCCGACAACTTCTCAATGGTGATATAGCCCGTCTAGCATCAAATGCTCCCGTCTAACACTCAAAGCTCCAACAACCTCAAAAGTGTAACTACCAGCCCATGTAACATCAAAGTCAGCTCCGACAACCTCAAAACGGTAACTACCATCCTGCCTAACATCAAAGTCAGCTCCGACAACCTCGAAATGGTAACTACCAGCCCGTCTAACATTTGAAGTCAAAGTTCAAGGTCTACATGAGCCTTCCTGAATAATGGGAATTTCAAAGTCAAAGTCAAATTTTACTTGCGCCCACCTTCTAATGCAGGTTTTTTAGATTTTACTACTCAGATCACTTTGAAACGGTACACAGCCCAGATTTCTTTCAAAATCAAAGTGTTGCGGTCACTTCTGACCGGTACCCAGCCCAGATTTCCTTCAAAATAAAATTGCTCCGATCATTTCAGACTGGTACTCAACCCAGACTCTTTTGAAAATCAAAGTGCTCTAATTGCTCCGGATCGGTATCTATCCCGGATCCCTTTCAAAGCAGAGTTTCAACCTAGGATCCTATTTCATTCAAAAAAATAAATTATTACATCACCCTCGAATCAAATCCACATAAATTATTCATGCCACCACAACCCATCTTTTTCAAGTCAAACGGAAGCATAGTCTACACCTCGTCAACTCTACCAATTAAATACGTGACACAACGTGGAATTATCTTCTAACATCAAACTGGGCAAATTCTAAGGACGAGCGTCAAGCTTTCCAACAGCAGTAGGCGGCATGTTCCCAAGTATCATTCAGCTTACGTCTTATTGAAATAGGGTGTGTAGGTAATCCGAACCCTCATAGTCAGAATAAAACCTAGTATCATCACAGCTTGATGTTGGGCAATTTTCAAAATCAAAAAATCAAACTATTCTATCATATTCTCAATCATTTTGTCAATCTACAATCAACCTGATTCTCGTTGCATTCGAGATACATAGAAAACTCGACACAGAGTTTGGCCATACCAACATCAAGTCCATTCAAATCAATCCAACCATCATCCAATATCCACATCCCAATATCATCACAGTCCACCAATGTGCAATTTTCGAAGCAACGTCGAGATCAGACAAATCATGTTCGTCATCGAACATTGGTCTTCCACTTCAGGAGGCTATGATTCATAAGTAGTACTCAATTCCTTTTCAGAATTACATGCGGCTTGATTCTCGTACAACCCGATATATGTCGGAAACTCAAACACTAGAGTTCAGTCACAATCTTCAAAACATCCCCATTTCTCACTCTATCATGACGGGACAAAATTGAATATGGCGTCAATTTCTTTGCCCGATGACGGTTACATCTTCTCCGGTCAAAGAGTGGCAGCTGTTGACACTCAATTTTTACCCTCCATATTTAAAAAATTAACTTCCGCATGCTTCCTATTCAAAAATAATAAAAAGGAGTATTTTGCACGACTTTAATGCAATTTATTGATAATTATTCTTCTTTTTACAATACACAGGAATATTTGTGATTTTATTGAAATTAGTTAAATACTACAATCTTTTGGGTATTTTCTAAAATTCAAAATAATTTATTGATAATTGTCCTACTTTACTATATACTAGGATTTTCTATCAATTTATTATCCTTCAAAAATAAATAATAATTACTACATTATTATTGTAGTAGTTGGCATTTTTAATAAATATCAAGCCGTATTTTGAAATTAAATAATTATTTTTAAATTTATCGCACAATCTATTAATTTCATGGAAGCCGATGAAATTTATTTCAAAATACAGAATAAGTTCAGTCAAACCTAGTGTCTCGTCAACCTCCAATGTGACAACACACGTGATGTGACAACTCAAATAATGTGACAACTCAAGTAATGTGACAACACAAGTGATGGTGACTTGACATTACGATGTGACAAGTCCTATCGATGTGACTTGACACACTTTTATTCAATGGATAAATTTTCTACCTAATGGGTAAAGACTATTCTTTGTCCTATTCCAAAGCTTAACTAGTAAGCTAACTATCATACACTGATATACATACATACACAAATTAAATAAAGTGAATACATCGTAGCACATGGTATCTAGCACACGTTATTTGAGCTCATGGTTTTTACCTATATTTTAGGTTAGTGATTTTACATTTGGACCACATATTTTAATTTATACTTTTTCCTTTTATATTTTTATTTTTCAAATTTGGTCAAATAAAAGGGTCCAAAACCCAAGCTAATACACTCAGGGGTCGTTTGGTACGAACACAAGTAATGCAAGGATTAGTAGTGCAGGGATTGTAGTGTTGGAATTATTTTTTATCAAGTGTTTGGTTCATTGTATTAAAAATTAATTATGCAATGTATAAGTTTGGATTTAGTAATTTTAAGTCTTATCCATGTATAGCTAATCCATGGATTAGTAATCCCTTCCTTTCCATGGTATTAATTAATCCCTCATATGAGGTATAACTAATCCATGTATTAGGTAGGAGTAAATTGAATTGACCAACCAAACATGATATTGGACGGATTAAATTTTTATACGGGGATTATTTTGTTTAATACGGCCTATCACTCTCTCATATACTCTCCGCAACCGCCAACCGTCTTAACCCCTAAACTTTCTCTATTCTCTCATTTTGAGAGAGCGGCCAGCCGGCCCCTTCATCTTGGCCACTACTGACCGGCCGGAGTTGATCGATGGCTGGTGGGTCTTTGCATCCACGACCCTTTGCCTTCTTCTCCCACACCTTGTACCCCATCCTCTCTCTCTCCCATTTTCTCCAAGAACGGCAACCCCCTCCCCCTCCGTTTCTGGCCACCATAGTCGCTGTCGGCCACCCCACAGCGCCAGCAGACGGCTAACCACCATACCTCCATTTTATATTCTCTCAGCCGGATCTTAAAAAGGGAAAAAGAAAAAGAAAGATTTGGGACGGTTTTGGTTTGGATCTGACCGAAAATAATTAATTCCTGCAACCTTCATGAACTCTAGCAACCTTGTCATCTTTTTACTCATTCTTTTGTACTTTTCTTCATAGGTTATAAAGTCAGAAGTGGCGGTGCTTTACCATTTTTTTGTACTTGGCCGGAATATGTCAGAGAAGAGAAATTCTAATTAACCACTATTTGGTCACTGCGTTTGACCCTGTTTTCCGGCGACTAATCTCCATCATTGATATCGTTCATGATTGAACGCTGTTCTAGCGCTCGTCGCCATGGTAGTAATGTCGTCTCCAGACGTTAACTGTGATTTGCGATTCGGTTTATGTCTTCGATTGTTCTTGGGACTCTTCATCGTCCCTCTGTTGTTTTGTATTGTTGTCATCTCATTTTTCTTGTTGCAACTTATGAGTTACTTTTTCCACTATTGTATTTTTGATTTCACAGATCGTTGATATTTTTTTTAGGCTAACCGTTTGCCTACTGAAGTCTTTGGCTAATTGATGCAACAGTCTCTCATGGATGCACCTTTGATGTTGCCTCACTGGTTTGAACCATAACTTGAATATCTGGAGCTCTTGGTTGTGGGATCGCTGCTACTGCTTGGTGTTATCGATTTAAAAAATTGACACATTATACTAACGGCGAAAATAATCTAATCCCTCAATTTTAATTTAGATGAGTTAGTTTGTCTTGGTACGAACTTTAAGAAATATAAGAGTACTTTTGAAAGTTGTGGGTAAAAGCTTTGGGGGCAGTGACTTTTGTGTCGTTATAAAAAATTTTCATCAAGGGTAAAATGGGTAAAATAAAAAGTTTAAAGTTGAATTATTTTCAAATCAAGAATTGTGTTAATTATTTTGGAACAGATTAAAAAAGAAAGTATCTCATCTAATTCGAAATAGAGGGAGTATGAAATATTGAGGTCATGACATCATTAATGATAAACATCGGAAAAGAAAAAAATGAAAAATGTGATAAACCTCCCCTTAGTATGGGAATACGGTTGGCCATCGTAATATGCAATTAAGACGATTCTCGTTTTCATGCCTAGACCGAAATCAAATATACAATCCGAGCCTCCCAAAATATTTTCAGACTATTTTTAGACCTTTTCCAAAAAATTTCTAAAGGAAAAAGCATCTTTCAAAAAAAAACATTTTCTTTTATTCGACATTTCATTATTGATATTATTTCTACTAACACCTCTCTTCCTTTTTTGCAAGGTACACTTTTCAAAGTTATACTTTGAAAAGATGACGTTCGAAGAAGAATACAACGACGAATCCGTGTCAAGTTTTCCATTTTGTACTTTTCATTTTTGGATGTAAAAAACTCTCAAGTATAGTGAAAATTACTTTGGGTGTAGAATAGGATTAATATTTATTTGTAGCATATTTATTTGTTCACTAGATCATATATAGGATGTAATATCTAGACAATAAATCAACCATATTGCTTAACATGTCCTAAAACATAATTTGAGTAGCTTGCCTTAATATTTAGACCTTTGAATGCGCTCTAATAATTACATAATATGATTCACATGTTTTGTTATTAGCTAACTCGTTTCAAATATAAGTATGTGCTTATAAAATAACCTTGTTAGTTTTGATATACTTTCATGAAAATAATACTATCTTTCATATTTGACTATTACCATATTTGAGATAATTAGTTTATGTATCAATTCTTTATTAGCTAGCGATAATGTTATGCAATAAATCAATTCTTTAATGTTAGATTAGTTCTTTGAGTTGAGAATTCAACGCACTGTGTTATTCTATATATTCTCTTATATTTTTATTTCTTTAGCAACTTCTTATACTTGTTCATTAATTTATAACAAAATTCTTATTCATTACATAAAAATTATTCAAAGATAATTCCTTTTTTCACTTTTCATTAATCGTTTTCTAGACAAGTTTTCTTACACTTTAGTCTTTCGCTTAAAATAGCTGACCTTGATCACAATCAAATTCTTTCGAGATTATTTCGTTTAACTCAAAGTTTATTTGGGTAATTTGTAAATACATTACTCATTGATGCACTCTCTATGCATTTCACCTAGTCATCAGAAATCTAAAAATTTTCACGTACTTTCATTATTCACACACTTGCACATATTCTATTGCACACATTTTTACCATGTGATATTCACATTCAATTGTTTATCATTTTAAATCACTTTCATAATTCTTTGTAAATAGTAAATCAATTAATCTTTTTCTAATCCCTCCTTTATTTGATTGAGTTCATTGGAACCACACTTTGTGGATCTTGAGGGGTGCCTAAACCCTTCCCCTCAAGATAACTTGAACCCTTACCTTGAATCTCAATAGTTTCGCAAGTCATAATCAAAGTGTATATTACATAATGTATTATAGGTATCCTAGTTTAACATTAATACTAGGTGACGACTCTAAACTCTAATTAACCTTGAGAGTACCATAAGTTGTATTTTATTTTAACTGGTGTAAAATAGGGTGTATCAACTACGACTCTAGTTTTAGTATTTCCCTCATGTTTGAGGACATACACTATCTACTATGATACTTCACGTGTTGGTCATGGATGTGTGTTGATGCAAGACGGCAAGGTGATTGCCTAGGTGTCATGCCAGTTGAAGCCTCTTGAGAAGAACTATCTGGTAAAAGATTTGGAGTTAGAAGTTATTGTGCACACACTCAAGATGTGGAGACATTACTTCTATGGCATGTCTTGTGAGGTTTACACTTATCATCAAAGTCTTCAACATCTGTTCAAGCGGAAGGATTTGAATTTGAGGCAGGGGAGGTGGTTGGAGTAATTAAAGGATTATGATGTATCACTATCTTGTATTATTCGGGAAAGGCAAATGTTGTAGTGGATGTGTTGAGTAGGAAGTTAGAGAGTATAGGGAGTTTGACATTTATTGTAGTTGTGGAGAGGTCTTTGGTTATGGATGTTCATGCTTTGGCCAATAGATATGTGAGATTGGATATTTCTAAACCTAGTAGAATTTTTGCATGTAGTTTTGCACAATCATCCTTGTTTAAGCGTATTAATGCTCGTCAGTATAATGACCCTCATTTACTTTTCTTAAGGATACAATGTTGCAAGGTGGTGCTAAGGAGGTGGTTGTTGGTGATGATAGGGTATTACGACTTCAGGGTCGGATTTGTGTTCCTAATGTAGATGGTTTAAGAAAGTTGATTCTTGAAGTGTCTCATAGTTCATGTTATTCTATTCATCTAGGTGCTACAAAGATGTACCATGATTTGAAGCAGCATTATTAGTGGCAGAGAATGAGAAGGACATTGTTGGGCATATGTTGCGGAGTATGAATTGCTAGTAGGTCAAGTATGAGCATCAGAGACCGGATGGTTTGCTCCAGAGGTTAGAGATATCAGAATGGCCGTGGGAGCGTATTACTATGGACTTCTTGGTAGGATTACCATGAACTTTGAGGAAATTATACGTTGTTTGGGTCATTATGGACAGACTGACCAAGTCTACGCATTTCGTTCCGATCATAACTTGTTACACTTCAGAGAAGTTGGCGCTATCTACATCAGAGATATTGTTTTCTTGTATGGTGTGCATGTTACTATCATCTCGAATCGGGACATTACATTTACATTTCACTTTTAAAGAGCCGTTTAGCGTAAGTTGGGCACGCAAGTGGAGTTGAGTACTGCATTTCACCCTTAGAAAGCTGGGAAGTGCGAACGGGCCATTCAGATCTTGGAAGATATATTGAGAACCTGGGTTATTGATTTCAGAGGGCAGTGGGATTGTTGCACCATATTTTGCACCAGTCAAAACAAGATCAACTAGTGGTATTCCTAGTGATGATAAAAGAGAGTTGCCACCTAATATTTAAAGGTATACTAGGGCAACTATTTAGTTATTAAGATCATTATCCTATAGTCTACTAACCAGTGAGATTTGGGTAATGGTTCTTGTTCTTCTGAGTGAAAGGTATTATACACCCCTTAAAATCTACCTAAGGTAGCTCCATAGGACTTAGACTAGGTTCGGGGAATCTAAATGTCTGTATCTACTTAGTTAGTGCTTAAAGATGTGCAACTTACCTTGTATTATGTTGTAAAACTTATCAATTTTGAAAGAGTAGTGTATATACTTTGAAAAGGTGTAAGCTTTATTTAAGAGAAATGCCTTTGAAAATGTTTATACAATTGAAAGAGTGTATATAACACTTACTTGAATAACAAATGGGGTTAAGTTTAAAACATTTGACTTTTGAAACAAAATGACTCTTTGTATAAAATAAGAACCATTTGAGAAATCGTGGTTTAGATATACCTTTGGAAATTTGATTTCAAATCTCATATTCAAATTCAAACTGTTTGAATGATCCTTAATTGCAGCAGTGTTTGTTTTAATAACCCGCTTTTGGAAATTATTATCTGGTTTTTGATTTCTTTTTGCTTTAGAAAGAGAAGGTTGTTGATTCTTTTGCAAATCTGTCTTAGTTTCAAAAACTTCATGAAAGGATTGTTAGTAAAAGTCGAGAACTGAATAATAAAAATGATTAATAAATTAGAATTAATTACTACTAAGTTGCAGTACAACTCTTCTCTTTTACCTTCGTTCTTTAAGGCTTGCATAGGTAGTTAATATAACTCAAAAAAAATAAAAAATAAAAAATTCAATCAATATCGTCAGTGTTGATACATATGTGAACAGCAGTAGACTTATAAAAACAATAGGGGAAAGGAAATGGACTCATGGTTTGGGCCTGAGAGGAATTAGGCCCAGCAGACAATGAGCGAACAACATCAGCTTCAGGTGACTCCAAGGTTCAGGCAAGAATTTGGGCATGGTTTCTTTAAGAACTCGGCAGGCCTAATTCTGACACATGCGTAAAAAAAGAGAAGGTTATTATACATGTGGCCCAATATAATATTTAAACATAAGTAACACCAATATAGTCTCTCGACAAAACTGTAACAATCAATAGAGTTAAGAATGCAAATTAGTGTGAAGTCACAATTTACAGTGAAACCTTTGTCTCCATTTAACACTAAACCTAAAGATATTAGCAAATGTCAATAATTAAAGTCTTCGGGTAAACTTTCATTCATGGCCGAGATACCCTTTGATCCCTGGCACTTCAAAGTTCACAAGGGTCTCAATGACCCAGAGCAGTGCTTGTGTCAAGGAGAACATCTCAACCAAGAACTAAATTCTACTCCCAAATACCCCTGACTACTCACACTTACTCTTCCCTACAGGTTTGAGTGCTAATGAGGCACTCAAAGTAAATTCCAATACAACATTAGTGACTACCCACAAGGAGACGTATATTTCTTAGTAAATAACTGCTAAGAATGCTGCACATAATACCATAAAAAGATCATAGTTCACATACAAGCATATAATACACTGTTATGTACTTTATAAGGCTTGAGATTACTCAACATAATTAGTTACAGGTGCTGGCAAGTAATGAGAACACCAATATACTAATACAAGAACTCAAAAAAAGTAAGTCATGTAGTTCAAAGGAGCATATGAGATATCATGTGTATTAACCTCACTAATCCTACTGGAAGGTTCATACTTATGACGATTAATAGCTGTAATCATGTACTTACTCGTGTATATACTTAATGAAAGTCTACAGATAGATTAGCACTCCATTTCTTACTAAATCTAAGGGTTAACAATCTACTTCAGAGTTCATAAAAGACAGGGATAAGCAAATACATTCACTTAACAAGTGATATGACATCTAAAGAAATCTTTCATTCTGTCCAGGCTAGTTAGAAGTTAAATACACAGTCTTATACTCAATAAAGCAGACAAGCATAAAGGGGTTTCTCCTAAGTTTATAATAGCTATTGTTAACTCATATTGACTTAATAAAGCTAGGTGATATCAGGGGCATAAGTGTGAGCAGGTAAGACAAACAGAGCTTGTTCAAGAACAAACTGAATGCAGAACCCCAGAGGTGGTATTTAAACACAGACATGTGACAGTCTTACAGGATCACAACATGGAAAACATGATTGAACATCATGAGATCAAACTAGCAGCATCACCATGTATAAGTTTCAGGAACAGTCAATGAGAGTATCACAGTAAGGATCAAGCTGTATACAAGGACTTAGTAATGATGAAGCTTAGTCTAATGCTTTAGCACAACAGATGACCTTAAACACCATAGATGTATCTTAAACAAGTTCCATAACTTAAGCCAAATATGGAGCAACCATCAAAATACACACAAGGGTAGGTACAAGGATACAGTAAGTTTAGAACATGCTTATATAGTGAAATCCCAGACTTGACTGCACAGTCATGAGTTTAACATAAGACTAATGATCTTTCAAGAGTCAATAGGATCATAGAAGCACATTTGGAAGAAGAAATTGATCTAGATGTCATCAGCTGATGTACCCAGACTATGGTGACAGTCCTATCTTTATCATTAATGGATTCGTATCTATTTAAGCTAATTTATCAGGTAAGTTAGTCCAAATACAAAAGACATTAAGATAAGTTAGTATAGCATACATGAGAAGCACAATAGAACATCAGAAGGTCTAATAATTAAGGTAACTATATGGGGTCGTTTGAGAGCTTCTTTGTTAATCTTAGAAACTTAACAATGCATAAGTTACTCATGATATATTCATTAAGATTGCAAGGAGGCAATTAATCAGTACATGATTCTTATTTAAGAATATTAAGAAGCTTATAACTCTAGAGTTTAGTGATCAATTATGAATTAATGACAAACATATAGAGATAATAAACCATAATATTAGAAACAAAGCCAATTAACAAGATACAACAAAACAAACATTCTTTTAGTTAGACGATAAAAGAGAAGAAAAGGTCGAGGTTCACTGACCTTCTTTTGAGTAGCAAACTAAATGAGAGTCTTTCTTAGCCGTTAAGAATCAGGAACTCAAACTCCTACCAGTGTAAAGCTCAGAATCGGAAAAAAATAAAAGGGCTAGTTAGAAACCCTAGCCCGATTTTTCCATTCAAGACTAAAAATTGATGTTTTTATGTTTGTTAAGTGATTTTCGTGTGTATCTTGTGTTGTTAGGTGAGAGAATTGAAGGCTCCCTTTTATAGTGGCATTCAGTGCCCTTAGGGTTCAACAGAATTTAAATGGTAGTGGAGAGTGACAGAGAGTTGATTATGCAAGCATATGAGTGAAAATCAAATAAATCAGAGAGGAGAATCATGGAGAGATTTACCTGAGTACTGGAGTAGAGTGAGTCGACCGTTGATAAAAATGACCCATCAGAAGAAGCTCAAAAACCCAAAGGTCACTACGTTTGACCTCTGGATACAGAATCTTCATGATGAAGTTCTGAAGAAATCCTCATCTGCTTCAATTTTGAAAGACCACAAAAGAGCTCAATGGTTCGAGGTTTCGCTCTTCGGTTTACGACTTCAATTTTAGGGCTTTTGAAATTAATCGGTGAAAACGGAAAGAAAATAGCATGATTCATAGTATAGAGACAAGATGGATGGTCATGCATGCCATGGATTTGAAAGACCACAGATGATTCAAAGTTTCATTTCTAGGTTGGGGCTTTTGAATTTGGGGATTTTGGATCTCAATGTTCAAAAAGGAAAGAAACAGCAGGATTCGCGGGTTTAGGTGACAATAAGAATGATTTTGTGGTTTGGTTCATGACCTTGCATTAATTTGTGCAAGGTTCTTTGACTGATTTGGTCTGGTGAGTTAAGAGAAATGAGAGAGTAAAGAGAAAGGGGGCAAGTCGGGAGAGGAATGATTAGAATTTGGGAATAGTTGGGGTTGGGTCTCTAAGTTTAAACGGGGGATGGGATTTGGGCCATTTGATCTCCTGATCAAGGGCCCTGATAATTTGGGTTTCAAATAATTAGAACAAGATAAAATGATGATCGTTGGATTGTTGTATTTGGACGCTTGAGATTCAATCTAATGGAGTATTAAAATTAAAGTAAAAAATGAGATTAGTGTGGGCCGTTGATCTAAAAGTTGGACGGCCTGGATTGGTTGTGCTTCTTTTATGAGTGGTGTGAAGAGGTGACGAGCCACGAGCTTGTTAGCTCAATGAGAGTGGCCTGGATTGTCAAGGTGAAAAGGGAGGTGGACTTGGACTAGGTCAAATGGGAAATTGGGCTGGTTCTAATTTAAGAAATAGCCATTTCTATTTAATTATACAATTGCAAATGTAGTCATTTTAGTCTTACCCTTTTTAGAATTAATTTAATAAACATAAATAATTTCAATAAAATGCAATAAGAATTATAATCATCAAATACACTAATAATTACTGTAATTAGTTAATTAACTATTAAATATTTTATTTTCCTATTTACTACACTAATTTCGAATTTATTTTGAAATAATTGGATATTTCACCAAAATTAAGAAATAAATTTTTTAAATTAATTATAAACCTATGTGAGGAATATGAGAGGCATTTTAATAGTTTCTAAAATAATAATATATTTATTATTATATAACCACTAAATTATTAATTAACACCATTAATTACTTTAAAATAGGTATTATTAATTAAAAAATATCTTTAACATATTTATTGAAAATTAATAAGTATAAATAAATTAATTATAAAAAGGAGGGTCAAAATTGGTCATTAACTGGGATTAGTTTCTACCGTTAGCGGAGTTTGCTTACAGCAACAGCTGCCAGTCTAGTATCTAAATGGCTCTGTATGTGGCATTATATGTGAGGCGATGTCTTTATCTGATTGGTTAGTTTGTCTAACGATTCGACCGGTCGTTTTGAGCATTTGCATTCAGCTTAGCTATTTGAATTCTTGAGTAGCTTCATATGTTGTAATGATTTATGTGGAACGTTGGTTTTGGTTTTCAGGTTATTGGGGATCGATTTGTAAAAATGGTTCTCATTTTAAAAGCTTTAATTTGGGAGAGTTGACCGAGTTTGACTTTTGTAAATTTTACTTTGAATTGGAGTTTTGATGGTTTTGTTAGGTCTAGATGGTGATTTTGTACTTGTGCGTATGCCCGGATTTGCATTTGGATATCTCTAGGAGGTTTCGACACTATTTGGCGGAAGTTGGCAATTTGAAGGTTTAGAATGTTCATAAGATTGACAGGGAGTTGACTTCGATGTTATCGAGCTCATTCTAAGAGTTGGAATAGGTTCATCATGATGTCATTTCGAACTTGTGCGCAAAATTTGAGGTCATTCCAAGTTGAATTGAAATGGTTCGGCATGAGTTTTGAAAGTTGAAAGTTCAAAAGTTCATTAAGTTTGATTTGGAGTGCGATTCGTGTTTTGATATTATTATGCGTGATATGAGGCCTCGAGTAGGTTCGTGTTATGTTATGGTACTTGTTGGTATACTTAGACGGCGTCCCGAGGGGCTAGGGTGAGTTATGGACGTGGTTCAGATCATTTTCGTCTTATCTTACATTGCTGAAGAAGGTCTGGTGCTAGTGTTTCCGCGTCTGTGAAAGTTCGGACGCAGATGCGAGTCAGCAGATGTGGACATGATATCACAAAAGTGAAGATGGCCTGTTGTCGAGAAGTCGCAGGTGCGAGGAGCTGGGTCGCATCTGCAGAAGCGCAGAAGCGGTGAATTGGCGTGTAGAAGCGCGCAATGGCGTAGGAGCGGATCAAGGCTCGCACCTGCGATGTCGCAGAACCGGAAATATTTCCGCAGGTGCGAGAGGTCAGATTTAAGTGATTTTTCGCAAAAGCGGAGTTATGTCGCTAAAGCGACGGCACAAAAGCAGAATGTCTAGGTAGAACCTTATAAATTCGAAAGGTTTGTTCATTTTATCATATTTTGAATTGGGGACTTTGGATTTGGCGATTTTGGAGCGGTAAGTATTTTTACTCGGTTTTGATTATATTTCATGATTACTTCTTCGTGTTTTGGTATTTAGTTGGTGATTTTGAAAGAGAAATTGGAGTTTTTGTCTAAATTATCCTAAAGTGAATTATCGAGTTTTGAACATCGAATCTGGAGTCGGATTTAAGTGAAATTAGTATGGTTGGACTTATAATTGGATGGGTTGTCAGAATTTGTGAGTTTTAACGGGTTCCGAGGTGTGGGCTGGGTTTGACTTTTTGGTTGACTTTGAGTATTTGTTAAAGATTTGACATTTTATCATTTAAGTTGGTTTCTTTTGGCATTATTTAATGTTTTTGAGTTGATTTTCTCTAGTTTCTAGTCGTTTGGAGGTTGATTCCTACGGGATTGATTCCTAGAGTGTTGTTTGGCTTGCTCGATATTTGATTTGTCTTGTTCAAGGTAAGTAACATTTTTAAACTTGGAATTGAGGGTAACTAATCCCTGGAAAACATGTTATTTGTGTTGTGTTCGGTTGATGAACATGCTAGATGACGGGCATGTGGGCGTGCACCGTGTAATCATGATCCAGCTTGATTCCTTTATACCGTGTTGATATCAGGTCTTGTTTTATCCTTGCAATCCCTACTTGTTAGAGAAGTTGAGCAACGATTCATGTTAGAAATCATGTTTAGGCTATGTGATTATTAGGTAAGACCTAATGAGGTTATTGTTGTTGCTCTAACTGTAATACATACTCAGTCATGATTCTTCATTTGCATATCATATGTCAATCTCGATTCATCACTCACTCTTATATCACATGTTATCATTGTTGGGCTAAGTGGTACGAGATTGTGAACCCTTGAGACTTGAGAAATTGATGATTGAGGTGGGCCTGAGAGCCGTATTGTGAGTGTTATTGTGGATCGGACTGCACGCCGCAGCAGGCCATATTGGCTTTGTGACTATTCTTATTATTGTGGATCGGGTTGCACACCACCGCATATCTTATTGGCTTATATATTATTATGGATCGGACTGCACGCCGCATCGAACTTATAGGCTTTTGATTCGCTTATGCAGGATCCTCCCCTCTGGAGTCTGACATACCAGCAGTGAGCACAGGTATAGTGATATATATACACGTGCTTTGGTTAGGGGAATATGAGCCAGGCACCCGTAGAGTGCTCAGTGTTTTTTTTTTTTGTGTATGATGAAGTGGGTAACTGAAACAGACAGCTGGAGTATGTTGAGGGTGAGAGTGCCTGGTGATATCATTGTGAAATCATTCATTTGACATGTATACTTGGCATAGAGATGCAATGTGACGACCCGACAAGTCGTCTCACGAGTTACCGCTCCGTTTCCCCTATTTCCACCTCATTATGCTTCGTTATCCGTGCTTCATGTGATCGAATTGAGTAAGTTGCATTCGGAGTGAAATCGGTAAGAAATGAGACACTTAGTCTCTTTCAAGGAGGCTTAAGTTGTAAAAGTCAACTGTATGTTGACTTATGAGTTAGAGGGCTCGGATGTGAATTCCGATGATTCGGTTAGTTTCGGGAGAGGATTTATGACTTAGGAGAGTGATCGGAATTAGTTTTGGAGATTCCGTGTCGAATTAGGCTTGAATTGGTGAAGTTAGAATTTTGGCGATTTCCGGTTGATAGGCGATATTTTAATCCGAGGGTCAGAATGGAATTCCGAAAGTTGTTGTAGCTTCGATATGTGACTTATGACTTGTGTGCAAAATTTCAGGTCATTCAGACGTGGTTTGGTTGGGTTTAGATCAAAAGAGCGATTTAGAAGATTTTGAGATCCTTAAGCTTGAATCCGATGCGAATTTGATGTTATGATGTTGATTTGAACGTTCCGAAGGTTGGAACAAGTTTGAATAATGTTATGGGACATTTTGGCGTGTTTGGTTGAAGTCCCGAGGGCCTCGAATGGATTTTGGATGGTTGATGGGGTTTAACCTTGGCATTTCAAGAATGTGTCGATGTCGTATCTTCAAGAATAAGTGGTATAATATTATGCAAATGGACTCCAAATTCGGTTTTAATTGAAGCATTAGTTCCGTATCGAAATTTTGGAGCCATAGCAAAAAGAATCGTCCAATTCGGACATCGTATGAGAAAGTTATGCCTATTTTCGCGTCGAGGGAAAAATCTGCAGAAACGTCAGATCTGCGATCGCAGATTGACCACATTTTGACCGCATTTTGACACAGAAAATTGCAAACTGAGACAGAACTTGGGGCGAGGTTTGAACCAAAGATGCGAACCGCAAAGGTGAAATACGAACCGCATTTTTGGCATAGAGAATCGCATTTTTGACCTGACAGGGGTGTTTTAACCCGATTTTTGATACTTTTTAAGTAGAACTCAGTGTTCATTTTGCCCTACAAGACCCATATTCGTTACCCACGAAGAGGAACACCTCCAAACACCATAGAATCACCATAAATCAACCTCAAAACTATATCCAAAGGAGATTTTCATGGACAAATTCTCAAAGGAAGAGTTTTGGTCATCTTAAACATACTTGGAGCTAGAGAGCTCGGATTGAAACAAGTTTTGAAGCAATTCTTGGAGGGTTTCCAAGAGAAACATCGGGGTAAGTATTTCTAACTCAATTTTGGAGGAATTACCTCAGTTTATCACTATTTTTAGCAATTAATTGGTGATTTGAGTTGGAAAAATTGTGGAAAACCCTAAGGCTTAGGTGTGAGGGTTAGAGGTCGATCCGGTGTCGGAATTCGACAAATTTTATATGGTTGAACTCGTGAGGAGATAAGGAACCCATTGAAGTGATAATTTTTGAATTTTCAGAAGTGGGCCCGGGGCTCGGGTTTTGCTAATTTCGAGATTTCTTAGTAAATTTGATTGTTTTTGCTTGGGTTTTATTCCCTCAACATATTGTGATGTAATTGTTCTGAATTTGGATAGATTCGACGCACGTGGAGACCAATTCAAAGGGCAAAGGCGTCGCGGGCTAAGGATTTAGCCGATTTGAGGTGAGTAATATTTGTAAATGATGTCCTGAGGGTTCGAAACCCCGGATTCGCACCTCATAGTGCTATGTTGAGGTGAGGTACATGCTCAATGATGAGCATGGGGTTGTTTACTTCTGGGAATTAGGACTTGGTCCATCCCGATTGATGATTTCTACTACATACTTGATTGAAATCTAATTGATATCATTGTGATTTGGGCTACTTGCCATATTTAGGCTTCGCTCTGGTTATGTGAACCCTTCAGGGGTAGTTGTCATTTTGTACTAAATCATATTTGGGCTTCGCGCCGGTTATGGAACCCTTCAGGGGTATTTTTCATTGTTTATTACATCATATTTGGCATCTCGCCGGTTATGTGAATCCTTCAGGGGTATTGTTGCTGCATTGATTCATTTCATAAACTCAGTTTTGAAACTCAAATGATATTTTCAAATAATTTTTATTGGATCGGGTGGCACGCCGCCACGGAATATAAATTGGATCGGGTGGCACGCCGCCACGGAATATAAATTGGATCGGGTGGCACGCCGCCACGATATATAATATGCATGGATCGGGTGACACGCCGTCACGAGATATTGCGCTACTGAACCCCCCACAGTAAGCGGGTACCCAGGGAACGGGTGGCACGCCGCCACGATAGTCATGACTTGCATTGCATTTTGTTGTGTTGGTGTTGTCTCCATTTACTTCACATTATCTATTTGAGATGTTACATGTTTTTTTTTACTGTTCCATCGTGGATTGCTTTAAGCCCTATGTGTTTCTTACTTTCAGTCATTATTTATATTTATTACTCATTGAGTTGGAAGTACTCACATTACTCCCTGCACCATGTGTGCAGATTCAGGCGTTATCGGTTCCGCCCCGAGGTATTGACTATTATTGTCAGGGTGGTGATTCAGAGACTACGAGGTAGCTGTTGGTGTTCGCAGCCCCGTATCTCTTTTATTTTGTTGTTTCCCCTTTCTTCAAACAATTGTGCCAAAGATATTGTAATAGTTATTTTATTATTATGAGGATTTCATTAGTGGCTCATGAATTTGTGACACCCCGATCTGAGGGTTGTAGTCAGGATGGTTTACTATATTTTTCTGCAATTTACTATTATTAAACCATACTTATATTATTTTCGTATTATTTGACTGTTAAAATGAAGTTAGATCGGATTGGCTGGCCTTGTCTTCATGAGAGGCGCCATCACGACCGGGTTGGGATTTTGGGTCGTGACAATTTTTCTCATGCTAGATGGTACTGTGACATTTATGATTTGACATGTAGACATAGAGATGTATACTCCTCATGCTAGAAGGTACGTGATAATTGATGATCTGACATGCATATTGACATGTAGGCATAAATATGTATATTTGATAACAACACGATAGGGGGGTCAAGAACTACTAAGGAAAAAACAAGAAAATCAAGAAAAGTGCGGAAGCTAAAAGAAAATAGGGAAACGAAAAAGAAGATAGAAAATAAAGATAGATTGAATTCGAGAAAGAGTTTCTTGAATTCAAGAAATCTACTCTTGAAGTTGAATCCTAAAAACAACAATTAGCTAACGAAGAACTAATCGCCTTTATAGAGAATTAAAAACAAGAGATAGATTGTGAAACCTGACCCTTTAGAATAACAAGAACAACAATAAGCCTAACCTTTCTTGAATACCTAGAAGTGATTTAAGATTTCGAATAGGGTTTAATCTTACCACCTTAAGTTGAGTCTTGAAGGTTGAAGAATAAATCCAAGAGTAGCCACACACAAGAGTGCAAGAAAAATCTCATAATTTTTATTCATAATAGTCTACAATAATCTATAAGCAAAGAAGATACTCCTCTATAGAGAGGGGGTAACGAAATTAAGGCTAAAAAAACAAGGAAATAAAGTCCTAAACTACTTTGGACAACAAGTCCAACTACTTTAGGAAAAGGAAAATACTAGGAAGCAAAAACCAAGTCATTCTTGGAAAGTAATTCCAACAATATTAGGAAAAGGAAAACATAACCTTAATTAACTAGGAAAGCAATAAATACAGTCCCAAAATATATGAAAATAAGTCCCAAACTAATCTTGGTTAGAATCTTAGATATCTTTAAAATCTTGAAGGAAATTTGCAAGCAACTTGGCACTAACTTGTACTCAACATGTAACACGCCTATTGTATCCTTCTTGGACATCAAGTAAGTCCTTTTTATGTTATAAAAACGTGCCTTTATGTAGGACTTCATGGGCTGCAAGTTGGACACAGTTTAGGTGCCAAATTGGTCCAAAAGTGGACTAACTAGGACCTTCTTCAAAGGATGTCTCTTGGGATCCAATCCTCATCTTCATGGACATAAATTTGAGCCATAAAATAATTTTCATACCTATCTAATTCATATCCTTTACCCTTGATCTCTTCCTCCCAGTTGGTGCAAGCAATTTCTTTATTTGCACTTCTAGTGGCCTTGTTCTGCAACTCTTTAGCTTGACATCTTGTTAAAGCCCTCTTTGAGATTTCAAAGCTTCATCCTTATCCTTGAATAGAGTTGAGCTTTCTAGGATGCTATCATTCCCCTCTTCTGGAAGAAAATTCGTCCTCGAATTTAGACCTTGCAAGAAAAAGAAAACATGCACTAGTAAATGGTATTCACTAATCTGAAAAAATGGTAGGAATAAAATAAGATAGTGACATGTGTCCACTTAATCCAATTAAGTCTAAAAAGTGTATATACTTCCTTATAAAGCATATGTACATCATCATCCCAATAAAATTTATGCCTACTTAGATTTGTCTAATAAAAATCTCTCTTAGATGCGCTATGCAAGGGAACTTGCAATTCGATCTTGTCAATAAGGTCGTCCAAAGATGTGCCTGACGATGAAATTACACAAGATGGACCCCACTTCTGTTTAAAATAAGTATCTCTACCATATGTATCAAATAAGACACTTTTATAATATAGCCAAGTATCTACAGTTACAAATCCCATGGATTTTTCTACATGTAAGCTATTCAAAGAAGCACATAAATTATCAAGAATGTTAGAAGAACCCATACATCCCAAAAATAAAATTTTCAATACATTCAAGCTTATGATTATAACTTTCCCCTATAATATTCGCAACATCAAGGGATTCTAAACAATTGCTCAAATTTTCACAGAAAGAGTCATAGATAGTTTCATGAATGAGTATTTGGTCAATAGTGTCATAATAATCATGCATATCTTCTTTACTAGTAGCAAATGCTTTTACAAGATCACAATCAACATGACAAGAAGAATGACTCCCATCACACAAAAATCATATTCTAGCGTTTTATCATATGAAAGCTCACAAGACACTTGAATAAGAGATGAATAAATACTTAAATCATTTGCGAGCCTCTTCTCATAAATTACATGCTTCTTTCTACCAAGTTGAAATTCATAATCATCTATGACATCTTCAATTTCAAAAAGGAAGCAAATTATTCTTGTGCTTGAACTTAGATATCACAGTTGATGACTTGATAAGCATCAAAATATCATCATCAACAAAAATAATAAAGTCATCAACATAAGAAATAAGAGTATAGTTCATTACCTCCAAAAATACTTTAGGTGTTCTAGAAAGGCCAAGAATGCGAATAAACCAATTATACATACCATTCTTGGACTTATTTACCAATGGATCATCATCATCTTGTATTCTCTTATGCAACGGGTCTAACTTAGCAATGGCTTTAGGGTACTCCATGTCATAAACCTGAAAATAAGAATCAAAATAGTCAACATGTTCAATAACAAAGAATTTAACCAAGCTTTTATCTCTACCATCCAACAAGAATTGATTTCGCCAAATTCATATTGGAATCAAATCGGATCTTTTGCCACCATCTTTAGCACCTCACCTCCCCTTTCAAAAGGTATTTCAACACGTGGCTGCACAAAATCACAAAAACTAAAACAAGAAAGATTTAGTGGGTTAGGAAGTAAAGAAAACTTTTTCTTGCTTATACTCTCTTTGGCTTTTTCACAAGACTAACTTTCTCCTCACCCTTAGCCTCTTTTTTCTCACTAAAATTTTTTTCTTTTTCTTCACTTAAACCTCATATTTTTCTCTGTCTACCTCACATACTTTTGTTATCTCAATGCCTTCTCTCTTTTCTTTTCACTCAAGCTCACTCTTTTTCTCGCTTCACATCGGATTCTCTTCACTCAACACAACTTCTCCTTTTTCCTCTCTTGGGATGTCGACATGCACTCCTTACTCCTCTCATTCTTTTCTCTCTTATATTTTTCCATATTCTCTTTAATAGTCTTTTCATCTTCAAGAATTTGTTAGGGAGTCGAAGGTCCAAGAATGAGTTTCTTCCCATTAACCTCAAAAGAGATCTATTTTTTCCATGTTATATGAAGCTCTTCTGTAGACATACCATGGATTTTCCAACAATATATGATAATTATTCATGAGCATCATATCACAGTAGATCGCATACCCTTTTCCAATAGAGAATAGTAATAACACTCTTTTATCTACCTTTATTCCTCTAAACATGTAGGGTTCAATATGCTCAATACAAGGCAAGTTTAATTTCTCAACCATATAATTGCTAATTTGAGTTATAGCCAAACTCTTTGTCAATTCTAAGGGCACAATTCGCAGACATCACTTTAGCTCTTGTTTGAAAAATAACTTTACGATTGTCTTCCTTCCATTTGGTACACTGTAAGTTCGAATTTTCAAGTTGTTGAGTCATAGCTCGCCTCCTTTCACTATTATTACCTATTTGAGACATCTTGACATAGATTAGAAGAAATATGTATCTTTTAAATTTGGTTTTTTCTCTTTAATGTTCTCACGTATCTTGCCTTTTTCCACTCAAAGCAACTCTTGGTCGTTAATCTTTATATTTATTAATAAACCTTACTAGTCACAACCTTAGTAATAAGAATGTGGAGTTAGAAAAAGAAAAGTAAAGTGAAGGACCAAACCTAGGAAGAATAGAAATTGGTTAATAGGAAAAAAACGGAAAAATTAATCTTCAAGAACTAGGATCCCTTCTTCTTGTTTGCTTTCTTGACTTGAAAACCAAATAATACTTAAATTCTGACAATAATAATGAGCAATAACACTTTTTGGGGCTGAATTTCTTTTCTTTTTTTTTGGGTGTTTTTTGCTCAAGAACCTCCCAAGATTATCAAGATTAAAATCTTGATTATCCTATGCTCTGATACCACTTGATAACAACATGATATGGGGGTCAAGAACTACAAGGAAAAAACAAGAAAATCAAGAAACATGCGGAAGCTAAAAGAAAATAGGGAAACAAAAAAGAAGATAGAAATTAAAGATAGATTGAATTCAAGAAAGAGTTTCTTGAATTCAAGAAATCTATTCTTGAAGTTGAATCCTAACAACAATAATTAGCTAGCGAAGAACTAATCGTCTTTGATAGAGAATTAAAAACAAGAGATAGATTATGAAACCTGACCCTTTAGAATAACAAGAACAACAATAAGCCCAAACGTATCAACTTTCTTGAATACCTAGAAGTGATCTAAGATTTCGAATAGGGTTTAATCTTACCACCTTAAGTTGAGTCTTGAAGGTTGAAAAATAAATCCATGAGTAGCCACACACAAGAGTGCAAGAAAAATCTCATAATTTTTATTAATAATAGTCTATAATAATATATAAGAAAATAAGATACCCCTCTATATAGAGAGGGGTCACAAAATTAAGGCTAAAAAAATAAGGAAATAAATTCCTAAACTACTTTGGACAACAAGTCTAACTACCTTAGGAAAAGCAAAATACTAAGAAGCAAAAACCAAGTCATTCTTGGAAACTAATTCCAAAGCAATAAATATAGTCCCAAAATATATGAAAATAAGTCCCAAACTAATCTTGGTTAGAATCTTGGATATCTTGGAACTCTATAAAATCTTGAAGGAAATTCCAAAGCAACTCGACACCAACTTGTACTCAATATGTAGTACGCCTATTGCACCCTTATTGGAAATCAATTAAGTCCTTTTTATGTTATAAAAATGTGTCTTTATGTAGGAATTCATGGGCTGCAAGTTGGACACGTTTTAGGTGCCAAATTGGTCCAAAAGTGGACTGACTAAGACCTTCTTCAAAGGATGTCTCTTGGGATCCAATCCTCATCTTCGTGGACATAAATTTGGGCCATAAAATAATTGTAATACCTACCAATTCATATCATTTACCCTTGAGCTCTTTCTCCCAGTTGGTGCGAGCAATTTCTTTATTTACACTTGTAATGGCCTTGTTTTGCAACTCTTTAGCTTGACTTCTTGTTAAACCCCTCTTTGAGATTCCAAAGTTTTATCCTTATCCTTGAATTGAGACGTATATGATAAATAATGATTTGACATGTGCATTGACATGTAGGCATAGAGATGTATTTTCTCATGCTAATTGGTAAATGGAAATTCATATCTGGTGTTGTGAATTGGGAATAAAGTTCTTCTTATAAACTCATGTCTAGTTGATTTTCAGTTGTAATACCTGGACTTGACTGTTATACCTGGAAAGCATGCCTACTTTTTCGTAACCATGAACAAGCTAAGCATGATATCTTTGAGTTGTTACTTTTACTGACTCCATTATATTATTATGAGTTGTTATTGGTTATTGGTGTTGGACAATGTCCTTCCTCAAAGCTCGTCACTGCTTTCAACCTAAGGTTAGGTTTGTTACTTAATGAGTACATGAGGTCTGTTGTACTGATACTACACTTCTGTACCTTGCGTGCAGATCTTGGAGATGATGTTGTTGTGTATGGCGGGAGTTGGTATTAAATATGTACCTGCGTTCTGTTTATAGCTGCTTCTTGTTCTTTGTAGCTTTAGATTTGTAAATTTATTTATGTATATTTCGAACAAATGATGTATTTAATTTGTACCAACTTTGTAAATTCTAAGTCTTAGAAGCTCATCATTTTGTACTATCAATCCTTGGAAATTTGTAGAAAGTTCAGTTATTTTATTCATTGACTCTTATTATCCTAATTGAGTTGTGTTGACTATCATTTGGCTTACCTAGCGGGTTGAGTTAGGTGCTATCACAACTATCTGGATTTTGGGTCATGACAAGTTGGTATCAGAGCTCTAGGTTCATAAGTCCTACGAGTCATGAGCAATTGTCTAGTGAGTCTTGCAGATCAGTATGATGACGTTCATACCTATCTTTGAGAGGCTACAGGGCATCTAGGATAAACTTTTCATCTTTCATTCCTTATCGTGTGGCATTGATTCAGCTTGAAGCATGCATCGACGCCTTTGTGATTCCCTGGATGAGGTGCGAAATGTGTTTTCTGTGTTATGAAGATAGGGTAGTTGGAGGACTTGAGGCTAGGTTTTAACCGCATTTTGGACTCAGTGGTTTCAGTTGTGTGAGTATGTGTTGTTGGACTTATATTTCCAGTGGTGTCCCAAGGAGTGGGATTTATGGCTCGGTGAGTGGTTGGATGGCTATATGATGAGTATGATGTGACTGCAGATGTGTTCAGATGGCTTGGATATGACAAGAAGAGTTTGCTTTGGATGTGAAAAGGACTATTAAGTGCTTGATTTCTGTCTTGAGGTGTCGTCTAGTCTCAAGTTATGAGCGTGTTGAGGGATCTTTCATGTTGTTCATTTGTGGGATGAATTAGATTCTTATGTCTTGTTGACGAGTTCAGACTCGGGAATATTTAGTGATTGTATAGTGGTTGTGGCCATGAAAGGGTATACAGAGATGCTAGTTTGAGGCTAAGCAGGTGATTTACCTCCTGCGGGATGGTCTATGGATATGTGATCCTTGTGATGTTGTGTGGAGAGTTTCTTTTTAACAGTGGGTTATATGTGTTGCAATTGAGTTTGGATGAGTTGATAAAGTTTACTTGACTGTCACGAGGGTGATTGCGAGCTTAGCAGA
This sequence comes from Nicotiana obtusifolia, assembly GCA_002018475.1. Classification (NCBI taxonomy): domain Eukaryota; kingdom Viridiplantae; phylum Streptophyta; class Magnoliopsida; order Solanales; family Solanaceae; genus Nicotiana; species Nicotiana obtusifolia. Next base: position 37,591 of record MCJB01026021.1, read on the forward strand.
TGATTTGAGGTATTTTATGGTTGCATGAGCTTATGAAGGATTTAGTTGAATTTCGGTGTGTGATTATGGCATTAATAGAGTATGGGTATTGTGATTTATTGGATGTTTTGTTCTATGGCTTTGAGCTAAGTGGGGGAGTCTACTATCGACAATTTGATTGTATGGCTATGTGTTGTATTGGTTTCGGTCTGAGGCGTACTTGTGGATCGGTTATGACTTGCAAAAGTTGGTTTGAGGATGACATAAGCAAAAATATTTCTGGATACATGATGTATTACACCTTATGGATATATGGATGTGACGACCCGGCCAGTCGTCTCGTGATTTACCGCTCCGTTTTCTTCATTTCTGCTTTATTATGCTTCGTTACCCGTGTTTTATGTAATCACGTTGAATGGTTTGCGTTCGGAGTAGATTGGGTAAGAAATGAGACACTTAGTCTCTTTTAAGAAGGTTTAAATTGGAAAAGTCAACCGGATGTTGACTTATGAGTTAGAGGGTTCGGATGTGAGTTCCGATGGTTCGGTTAGCTTCGGGAGGTGATTTATGACTTAGGAGTGTGATCGGAATTGGTTTCGGAGATCCCGTGTAGAATTAGGCTTGAATTGGCGAAGTTAGAATTTTGGCAATTTCCGGTTGATAGGCGAGATTTTGATCCAAGGGTCGGAATGGAATTCCGAAAGTTGATGTAGCTTCGATATGTAATTTATGACTTGTGTGCAAAACTTTAGGTCATTCGGACGTGGTTTGGTTGGGTTTAGATCAAAAGAGCGATTTTGAAGATTTTGAAATCCTTAGGCTTGAATCCAACACGAATTTGGTGTTGAGAGGTTGTTTTGGGCGTTCCGATGGTTGGAACAAGTTTGAATAATGTTATGGGTTATGTTGGCATATTTGGTTGAGTTTCCGGAGGCCTCGGGTGAGTTTTGGGTGGTTAAACGGACTATTTCATCGTTGGAAAGGAAAATCTGCATAAATGTTAGAAATGCTACGCATGCTGTCCAAAATGCGAACAGCATTTTGATTATGCTACGCAGCATTTTTGATTATGCTACGCAGCAAAGTGTAGCAGATTGCAATGTCAAAAATGCGACCAGAATGCGAACAGCATTTTAATTATGCGACCAGAATGCTATGCAGCAAAGTGTAGCAGATTGCAATGTCAAAAATGCGACCAGAATGCGAACAGCATTCTGATTATGCTACCAGAATGCGAACAACATTTTGAACACCTGAAAGTTTTATTGTTCCAATTTTTTACCTCTTTATGAATAGAAATAAGTGCCAATTTGCCATGGAAAACCCATTTTTCATTATCCACAAAGAGAAACACCTCCAAACACCATAAAATCATAACAAATCAACCTCAAAAACTATATCCAAAAGAGATTTTCTTGGACAAATTCTTAAAAGAGGGGATTTTGGCCATCTTGAATATAGTTGGAGCTATAGAACTTGGATTGCAACTAATCTTGAAGGGATTTTTGGAAGATTTTCAAGGGAAAACATCGGGTTAAGTGTTCCTAACTCAATTTTTGAGGAATTACCTCAGTTTATCACTGTTTTTAGCAATTAATTGGTGATTTAAGTTGGGAAAATTGTGGAAAACCCTTGAGTTAGATTTTAAGATTTGGAGGTCGATCTGATGTCGGAATTCGATAAATTTTGTATGGTTAAACTCGTGAGGAGATAAGGAACCCGTTGGGATGGAAATTACTGAATTTCGAGAAGTGGGCCCAGGGCTCAGGTTTTGCTAATTTCGGGATTTCTTAGTATTTTTGACTTTTTTTGCTTGGGCTTTGTTCCCTCAACATATTGTGACAAAATTATTCTGAATTTGGGTAGATTCGACGCACGTGGAGGCCAATTCAAAGGGCAAAGGCGTCGCGGGCTAAGGATTTAGCCGGTTTGAGGTGAATAGTGATTGTAAATGATGTCCTGAGGATTCGAAACCCCGGATTTGCACATCATAGTGCTATATTGAAGTGAGGCACACGCTCGATGATGAGCGTGGGGTCGTTTACTACTGGGACTGTGACTTGGTCCATCCCGATTGATGGTTTTTACTACATATTTGATTGAAACCTATTTGATATCATCATGTTTTGGGCTGATTGCCATATTTGGGCTTCGTGCCAATTGTTTGAACCCTCCGGGGATTTTTATCACTATTTCCTCACTATTTGTACTTATTACTTGAACTCCGTTATGTTGTTTCCACTATTGTACAACTCAGCCACTTTTTACTCAGTTTTGAGATTTACACAATATTTGAAATGATGTTTGGGCTGAGAACTACTGTTTTACTATGCCCGAGGGGCTTGTGATGATTTTCTGACTGAGTGCGGCCGAGGGTCAGGTGTGAGGTTTTACTGAGTGATATGAGGCCGAGGGCCTGAGATACTGTATATACGCCATGAGGTGACTTGATTGATATGAGGCCGAGGGCCTAGATGTATGCCACGAGGTGGCTTGATATAGCGTTTGGGCCGTAAGGGGCCCCTCCCGGAGTCTGTACACCCCCAGTGAGCGCAGGGTACCCAGAGATAATACAGTTGGTAACAATGACAACTGTAGGTTACGGTTGGTAACAATGACAACCGGTAACCAGAGATATTACAGTTGGTAACAATGACAACTATAGGTTCCAGTTGGTAACAATGACAACTGGTAACCAGAGTTGTGAAATTGATACTGAGCCCAGGAATATTACAGTTGGTAACAATGACAACTGTAGGTTACAGTTGGTAACAATGGCAACTGGTAACCAGAGTTGGGAAGATTTTTAAATGATTTCTTACTGATTTACTGTTTTCAAATAATAATTTACTGCTTCATTATGCATTGCCTTGTGCTTTACGTGTTTCCTTACTTTCAGTCATTATTTATATGTGCTACTCACTGAGTTGGAAGTACTCACATTACTCCCTGCACCATGTGTGCAGATTCAGGCGTTATTGATTTCGCTCCGAGGCATTGACTACGACAGTCAGAGCGGTGACTTAGAGACTACGAGGTAACTGTTGGCGTCCGCAGCCCCGTATCTCTTTTATTTGTTGTTTCCACTTTCTTCAAACAATTGTGCCAGAGATATTGTAATAGTAATCTTGTTATTAGGATTTCATTAGTTGCTCATGATGTTGTGACACTCCGGTTTGGGCTGTTGTTGGGATGGTTCTCTATGTTTTTTTTTTCGCAAATGACTGCTAGTAAACTATGTTGTGTTGTTCTCTTGTTAAATTAACTGCTTAAAATGAGATATGGTTCGAATTGGCTAGCCTTGTCTTCACGAGAGGCGCCATCACGACCGAGTTTGGGATTTGGATCGTGACAATGGAAGTCTTGGAATGATTTTGGGTTTGCTGTTCGCGGTGGATATAATGTACTAAGAAAAAGGGATTCACTCGGTTGCTTAGAGTTGTGGATTACTTCTGTGGGTGTTGGTGTGCTAATGGAGCACAAGTTGTTCTGCTCACTTGGGCATTGCCTTTGAGATTTGAATAGGGTGGATAACTCTCGAGAAGGTTCTAAAGAGTTCAAGATTCATTTGTGAAATTTGAGAATTTTTCGGATTTGTATATGGCTAAGAGTTGAGATTTGCATTGGATGGTGTCGCTACTCATGGTATTCCTGTATCATAATGGACTCTATATTTCAGTATTTAAGAGCTTAATAAAGTAACTTCAGATTCACATAAGGTCTCTTCAGAGCGGGTAACTCGGATGAGGCATTTTGGGCGCTTAAGACGGAATACAGTGGCTTTTGGGCTTTAAGACGAAGTGATTTCATGCTAGGATCCCTTGTGGTGAGCTTTGGGTAAGGATCATGGTGTCTAGGCAAGGAGAAGTGTTAACTTGAAGGCAACTCGGAAGGAACTCGGAGAAATAGGTCAGTTTGGTAGTAGATTGAATCAGTATGGTAATGGATATGATCGGTTCTTTTGGTTCTTGTGATGTGGTAAGGCTTTATCGGTGTTTTGTGAAAATACTCTTGAGGTTTGGCAACCTGTGTGATTTGGTTGGTGTTGTACCCTATTTTGCACGAGTCAAAAAAAGATTCAACCAGTGGTTTCCTTGTTGATGATAAAAGAGAGTCGCCACCTAATATTTAAAGGTATACTAAGGTACCTATGTAACTGTTAAGATCATTATCCTATTAGTCTGCTAACCAGTGAGATTTGGGTAAGGGTTCTTGTTCTTTTAAGGAGAAGGTGTTAGACACCTCCTAAAATCTACCTAAGGTAGCTCCATAGGACTTAGACTAGGTTCTGAAAATTAAATATCTATATCTTACTTAGTTAGTGCTTGAAGTGTGTGGCTTACCTTATTTGATGTTTTAAAAACTTATCATTTTCAGAAGAGAAGTAGCATATATACCTTGAAAGAGAGTATAGGTTTTATTTAAAGAAAAGTCTTTGAAAATATCTATACAATTGAAAGAGTGTTAAAAATTTGGATTTATAACATTTATACTTGTTGTAAAAATGGGGTTATGTTTTAAATATTGACTTTCAAAACAAAGTGGCTATTTGTGTAAAGTGAGGGCTATTAGGGAAATGGGTTTAGATATACCTTGTAAAATTAATTTCAAATTTGAAGAAGAATCGTTTGATGATCCTTGATTTGCAGCAGGGTTTGTTTGATTTGTAGACAAGCCCGACTTCGAAAATCATTAATTTTTTACTTTTGATTTTGAGAAAGCGAGATTGTCGACCTTGCAAGTCTTTTGTGGTTCTCAAAAACTTCGTGGAAAACTGTTAGTATGAGTAAGAATGGAAACTGGATAATAAAAGTGATTAATAAATTAAAATTACTTAAATACTAAGACATAATACTTCTTCTATTTTTATCTACGGTTTTTAGGCTTGCCTAGGTTGTTAAAGTCACTCAAAAAGATAAAAGAAAACATTCAATCAAATATCAGCAATATTGTATGCATATAAAGAAACAACAACAAACTTATAGGAGGGATAAAGGAGAGGAAATAAACTCATGGTTTGGGCCTGAAGAAAATTAGGCCCAACAGACAGTGAAACAAGCAGCAACAGCTTCCACGACTCTAGGTTCAGGCTAGAACTTGGGCCTGAGTTCTTTGAGAACTCAGGAGGCCCAGTTCAGCCACATGTGTAAAAAAGGGAAGAAAGTCATTAGATAAATGTCCCAGTATAATATTCAAAGACAAGTAACATCAACATAGGTCCAAGACAAAATCTGTAACAAGCATTGATAATTAAGAAATGCCAATTAAATTAATGTAAAGTCAAACAGAGTAAAGTAATTTACAGTGAACCTTTGCATTCATTTAACACTAGCCCTAAAGACATTAGCGAATGTCAATGATTAAAGGCTTAAGGTAAAATTCAATTCATAGCCAAGACATCCTTCGATCCCTTGCACTTCAAAGCTCGCAAAGGTCTCAAGGACCCCGAGTAGTGCTTGTGTCAGGGAGAGTATCTCAACCACAAGCTAAATCTTACTCCTTAATACCCTTAGCCACTCACACTTACTCTTCCCTATAGGTTTAAATGATAATGAGGCACTCATTGTATATTCCAATACAACAGTTCACTTTAAAAACCCAAACAGCTGAGTCATGTGACTTAAAGAGTAGGAAGGACACAGAGTTAAGAAATCTCAGGTCATGATCACATCACCTTAACAGCCTATGTTCAAGAGTTTATCCCTAAACTAAGTCTTAAAAATCTATTAGATGCACATGTTGACATCTTCAACTGGAATCTCTAAAGGGGTGTTAACAAAGATGCAAGTAAATAGGTCAACTCCATCATAAGCAAATGACGTGATTACTTTCTTCTAAAAGCTCTTAACTTCATGTCACGACCCTAACCCCGAGCCCGGTCGTGATGGCGCCTCTCGTGAAGACAAGGCCAGCCAATTCAAACATAATCTTATTTCAAGCAGTTAATTTAGAAGAAAATAATACAAGCATAGTTTAAGTACAATCATTCGCGGAAAACGTAGCTAACCATCCCGACAACAGCCCAAACCGGGGTGTCACAAATCATGAGCGTCTATGGATCCTACTACAAGTCTAATAAATATAATATCTAGTACACTGTTTGAAGAGTATGGAAACAACAAGATAATATAGATATGGGGCTGCGGATGCCAACAGCTACCTTGTAGTCTCCGAATTGCCGCCCTGACAGGAGGAGTCAATGCCTCGGAGCGGAACCAACAACGCCTGAATCTGCACACATGGTGCAGGGAGTAAAGTGAGTACTCCAACTTAGTGAGTAATAATTATAAATAACAACTGATAGTAAGAAAACACATAAAGCACAAGGCATTCTATAATGAAGCAGTAAAACATCATTAAAACAGTAAATCAGTGAGAAATCAAATAGAATCTCTTTTCAACAGGTAAAAACATGTAATTTTTCAAGTAAATGATGTGGAGTAAAAGAAAGATAGAAAATAGCCCCTCGGGCTCAGTATCATATAAAAACACGCCCCTCGGGCTCAGTACCATTTAAAAACACGCCCCTCGGGCTCAGTATCATTTAAAAACAGTATCAGCCCCTCGGGCTATCAAATGGAACAATATCATCCCCTCGGGCATATCACATGGTATAATATCAGCCCCTCGAGCTATATTTCACATCTTAATGTCAGCCCCTCGGGCTATATTTCACATCACAATGAGTACCCGCGCTCACTGGGGGTGTACAGACTCTGGGAGGAGCCCCTTAAGGCCCAAGTGCATATCAAGCCACCTCGTGGCATATATCTAGGCCCTCGGCCTCATATCAATCAAGCCACCTCGTGGCATATATCAAGTATCTCAGGCCCTCGGCCTCATATCAGTCATAAGCCACCTCGTGGCACATAAAGTATCTTAGGCCCTCGGCCTTATTATTAATCACAAGCCACCTCGTGGCATATAAAGTATCTCAGGCCCTCGGCCTTATTATTAATCATAAGCCACCTCGTGGCATATAAAGTATCTCAGGCCCTCGGCCTCATATCACTCAATAAAACCTCACATTTGGCCCTCAGCCGCACTCAGTCAAAAAATCATCACGTGCCCCTCGGGCATAGTAAAACAGTAGTTCTCAGCCCAAAAACATCATTTAAATATCATTCAAATCTCAAAACTGAGTAAAAGTGGCTGAGTTGTAAAATAGTGAAAAACAGCATGACTGAGTTCAAGTAACAAGTTAAAATAGTGAGGAAACAGCGATAAAAATTCCCCGAAGGGTTCAAATAATTGGCACGAAGCCCAAACATGGCTATCAGCCCAAATCACGATGATGACAAATAAGTTTCAGTCAAATATGCAGTAAAAATAATCAATCGGGATGGACCAAGTCACAATCCCCAGTAGTAAACGACCCCACGCTCATCATCGAGCGTGTGCCTCACCTCAATATAGCACTACGATGTGCAAATCCGGGGTTTCAAACCCTCAGAACATCATTGAAAATTATTACTCACCTCGAACTGGTTAAATACCTAGCTCGCGACGCCTTTTCCCCTCGAATTGGCTTCCACGCGCGTCGAATCTATCCATAATCAGAACGAATACGTCACAATATGCTGAGGGAACAAAGCCCAAGCAAGACAATCGAAAAATACCAAGAAATTCCAAAATTAGCAAAACCCGAACCCCGGGCACACTTCTCGAAGTTCAAAAAATTTTACATCAACGTGTCCCTTACCTCTTAACGAGTTCAACCGTACAAAAATTATCGAATTCCGACATCGGTTCGACCTCCAACTCTTTAAGTCTAAACTTAAGGATTTTCCACAAATTTTCCAACTTAAATCACCAATTACATACTGAAAATAGCGATATACTGGGGTAATTTGACCAAATTGAGTTAAGAACACTTACCCCGATGTTTTTCTCTTGAAAATCCTCTAAAAATCGCCTCAAAATTCGTCTCAATCCGAGTTCTATGGCTCCAATTATGTTTAAGATGGCCAAAATCCCCTCTTTTAAGAATTTGTCCAAGAAAGTCTCCTTTGGATATAGTTTTGAGGTTGATTTTGCTGTGATTTAGGGTGTTTTGGAGGTGTTTCTCTTAGATGGTAACGATAGTGGGTTTTGCATGGCCAATAGGCACTGGTTTCTATTTATAAAGGGTCAAAAATCGGGACAAAAATGCCCCTTTTCCGGTTCAAAATGCGACCGCATATCTGTCGCATATCCAACATACGGTCCGCATATTTGCTATGGCCGTCACAGATTGAAACCTAGCCTTCACCGCAGTTCAGTGTGAGGTATGGTTTGCCGTCCGCATTTCAGAAATGCGACCGCATTCTTGACCGCATTTCTGACGTTGATTTTTCCCCAGGTTTCTGTCTTGGTCTGCGATTTCAGTGCGCGATATGCGGTCCACATTTTAGACCGCATCTCTGACATGGATCTTGCTCAGAAATCTGTCTGGGTCTGCGACCTCAGTGTTCGATTTGCGGCTCGCATGCATGGTTTGCGATAGCATTTCCTGCTTTGCGATGCCTTTTGCTCTTTTACAAAATTACAAATTTCTAATTTTTCTGCAACTTTCCCAAGGACGAAATAGTCCGTTTAACCACCCTAAACTCACCCGAGGCCACTGGAACCTCAACCAACTATGCCAACATATCCCATAACATCATTCAAACTTGTTCCAACCTTCGGAACGTTCCAAACAACCTCTCAACACCAAATTTGCGTCGGATTCAAGCCTAAGAAATTTTAAAATCTTCTAGTTCACTCTTTTGATCTAAACCCAACCAAACTATGTCCGAATGACTTGAAATTTTGCACACACATCTCAAATGACATATCGAAGCTACAGCAACTTTCGGGATTCCATTCCAACCCTCAGATCAAAATCTCGCCTAACAACCGGAAATCGCCCAAAATACTAACTCCACCACACACAAAAGTCATAATACGCATTACAAAACAGCTCGAGATATTAAGTCGCTAAACGAGGCATAAATTCTTAAAATGACATGTTGGGTCGTTACACTTCATACTCATGCCAATATCATTGGGAATTAAAGCATACTACTATACTCAAACAAAGCAGATAACAACAGAAGATCCATCTTAGGTTCATAAGTCAAGCCTAATTCATTTAGGTAAACTTGGTAAAGTTCAGGGATGATGAAGGTATATACATGAACATGAAAGGAAATCTGAGTTGTTTAAGAACAAGATAACTCCAGGAAATCCAAGAGAATACACACATGGGACATTCTAACAGGGTTACGACATCACAAACATGATAGGGTATCAACATCATGAAATCAAACTGACAGTGTCACTATATAGGTTCCAGAAAAAGACAATGAACACTTTATATTAAGGATCTGTTATACAGGTTAAGTACGGGAACTTAGTCATGATAAAGCTTAATTTTAGCACTCTAACACAACAGATGAAATTCTAAACACCATGAATATATGTTAACTAAGTTTCATAGCTTAAGCTAAGTATGTAACAACTATTATATACATAATGATAAGCACAGGAATCCAGTTAATTTGGAACATGTTTATATAGTGAGATTCTAGATGTGAGCACACAACCATGAGGTTTAACAGAATACTAATGATCTTCCAAGAGCTAACATAGTCACTTAAGCACATAAGGAAGAAATTAATTCAAACGACATGAGAATGATGTACCCAAACTAAGATGACAGTCCTGTCTTCATTCATTAAAGATTCATATCCACTTAGGCTTAGCTTATCAAGCGAATCATTTCAAATGAAAATAACAGTAAGACAAATTAGTATAGCTTTCATGAGAGCCAAAGTAGAACATCATAGAGGTATAAATTCAAGATAGGTACATGGAATCATTTGATGTTCTTCGTTAATCACAAAAACTCAGCAAAACATAGACTATTCAAAGACATTAAGATTACAAACGTGATCGATTAGTACATGATCTTTTTTCAAATTGTCAAAGAAGAATATAACTCTAAAGATTGATAATTAATCATAAACTAATGACAAATACATAGATATAATTAACTATAATATATCATAAATAGGGTCAATTAACAGAAAATAACAGGATAAGCATGATTCCAATTAGATGATTGAAAGAGAAGAAATGTCAAGGCTCAGTGACATTCTTTTGAGCAGCAAACCAAACGAGAATCTTTTTTAGTCGTTTAAGAATCAAAAACTCAAACTCCAATCAGTGTAAGCTCGAAACTGGAAAGAAATCAAAACCTAGTTAGAACCCTAGTGTTGATTTTGCTACCAGAACTTTAAGTGAAGTTAATGATATTTCTATAGTTCAGGCCGTGTTTCTGCTTATTCTTGGTGAGAGCATTAAAAGCCCCCATTTATAGTGGCATTCAATGCCTTAAGTTTCAAAAGATTTAAATGATAGTGAGAGTGACGAAGAGTGGATGATGCGAACACAAACGAGTGAAATCAGAGAAGACAGAGGTGAGAGCAGTGATAGTCTTTTACCTGAGGTGGGGAAACTGTCCATTGAAGGAAAATCCACCGAATAAAAGTCCCAATGTCCAGAGATTGCGATGCTTGACCTCTAGACCAAGAATAATCATGATAACACAAGAGATATGGACATGCATGCCAGAATTAACAGAGCATAGGAGAAATCTGGAGATTTGATGTTGTATCGTTAAATCTAGGATTTCAAATTTGGACGTTTGAATTTCAAGTGATTAAACGGGCAAGGAATCGGCAAGAACCATGGCTGGGGAAGACAAAAGAGATGATTTTCTGTATGATTCATGACATTGCACGAATTGGTGCAAGGTTTGTGATTGATTTGGTTCTATGAGTTGAGAGAATAGAGAAAGGAAGGGGATTGGGGGCAGCCGAGTCAACGAGGGAAATGATTAGGGTTTGGGTATTGGGTTGGTCGTCTCTAAGGGTTAAAAACGGGAGATGTAACCTGGGCCGTTGGATCTTTAGATCAACAGCCCTGGTAATTCAGGGATTAAACAATTAAAGTGAGAAAATATGAGAGCCGTTGGATCTTTGGATTTTGGCGATCGGGATTAAATCCGGGGATTGATTAAAATTAAAGAAAATAGGAGGTAAAATGTGGGCCGTTGATCAAATGGATGGACGACTTGGATTAAGTGTGTTCCTTTTGTGAGTGTGGTGAAGGGGTGTCGTGGCACGATTTAGTTGGGTCGGAGAGGGGGCCATTGATCGCCAAGGTGGATAGAGAGGGGTTGGACCTGCGTCAGATTTTGGTTTTGGGCTTGGGTACTGGGCCGTTTTTAATTTAAGAAATGGCCATTTCGCCTTTGATTATGAAATTGTAATTGTAGTCTCTTAGTCTTTAACTTTTTAGAATTAATTTAAATAAACTTAAAAAGTTTCAATAAAATGTAATAGAAATTATAATTATCAAATACATTACTAATTATATTAATTAATTAATTAATTAATTAATAACCAAAATATATTACTTTCCTATTTGTGACACTAATTTCGGATTTATTTTGAAATAATGGGTTATTTTACCAAAATTAAGGAATAAACTTATTAAATTAATTATAGACCTATGTAATGAATGTAAGAGTTATCTTAATAGTTACAAATATAGTAAGAGTAATATATTTATGATTATACAATACTAAATTATTAATTAACACCACTAATTACTTAATTTTTATAATAATAAGTATTTATTAAATAGAAAACATTATCACCATACTTATTAAAAATTATTAAGTGAAAAGGAGGGTCAAAATTGATTGTCAAGAGCTGCCCCTCTTTGACCGGAGACGATAAAAGAGTTTTCGGGCAAAGAAATCGAACCAAAATAAATTTTGTCCCGACTTTAGGAATGGCATATGTATTTAAGGAAGATTACCGGTTGTAGAATTAGGAAAGGAGTTAAGGAAGACTTCGGGGCAATTTTGGAGAATTGGGGCCGAACTCTGGCTTCGAATTGCTTACATACCTCGGGCTAAACGAGGATCAGCAGTATTTCTGGAATGATGATTTGGAGAGGCGATGCTTGCACGAATTTCCCAATATCGTATTATGACGATACTGCGTGAAAAAAGATTTTGGAACACACGATAGCTCTGAATTGCGGCTTGATTTGAAAGATCTGATGAATTAGAGCTCCATTGATCGTATTTGAGTTTGAGTTTGGACCCTTGGCCCGCTTATGGGTTTATTGTCCCTCATAGTATTATAGCTTGGTTTGCTGCTTAGAAGATGTTCCACGTCGCGATGTTTGGTCTTGCAAAAAACAAAACATAAACATACCCATATATTGTAATGCAGATATGTTAAGATGTAACGTAAATAATACAGGAATGATGAGGTCTGGCTGCCGACTAGCCATTATTTGGGATCTAGACGACGGGATACTTGAATTTGAGTCGATTGATAGCCGTAAGGTGTACCGTTCCACAGTTGTCAGAGCATTAAGTCTCCTCGCGATGGGAGTAATTGACTTTTACTGTAGAATATATCTCTGCATGATGGAAGTATCTCCACGAGATGGGAGTAGTTGACTTGAAATGTAAAAATATCTTCGTCACGATGGGAGTATCTCCCCGCAATGGGAATAGTTGCATTAAAATGTAAAGTATCTCCGCATGATGGGAGTTTCTAACTCGAAAAATGTAAAGTGCATGTAAGTTGTACAAAAAAAGCATTTGTCACGACCCTAACCCCGAACCCGGTCGTGATGGCGCCTCTCGTGAAGACAAGGCCAGCCAATTTAACACAAAATCTCGTTCTAAGCAGTCAATTAACAAGGAAACAAAACAAGCGCAGTTTAATAGCAATCATTCGCTGAAAAATATGACTACCCATCCCGACAATAGCCCAAAACGGGGTGTCATAATGTCATGAGTAACTAATGAAATCCTAATAACAAGATTTCTATTACAATATCTCTAGCGCAATTATTTGAAGAAAGTGAAAACAACAAGATAAAAGAGATACGGGGCTGCGAACGCCAATAGCTACCTCATAGTCTCTGAATCACCGCACTGATAGTCGTAGTCAATGCCTCGGAGCGGAATCAATAATGCCTGAATCTGCACACATAGTGCAGGGAGTAATGTGAGTACTTCCAACTCAGTGAGTAATAATCATAAATAATGGCGGAAAGCAAGAAAACACACAAAGCACAAGGCATTCTATAATCAAGCAGTTAAAACATCGTTCGCAACAGAAAATTAGTGAGAAATCCTAGTCAAATCTCTTTTCAACAGGTGAAAACATGAAATCCTTTTTGGTAAATAATGTAAAGTAAAATATCGCCCCTCGGGCTCAGTATCATTTTAAACACAGTATCGGCCCCTCGGGCATATCACATGGTATAATATCCGCCCCTCGGGCATATCACATGGTACAACATCCGCCCCTCGGGCATATCACATGGTACAACATCAGCCCCTCGGGCTATGTTTCACATCACAATGGGTACCCGCGCTCACTGGGGGTGTACAGACTCCGGGAGGGGCCCCTTACGGCCCAAGCGCAATATCATATCTCGTGGTAGGCGTACCGCCCGCTCCCATTTACATCATAACTTGTGGTAGGCGTACCACCCATTCCCTTTTACATCATATCTTGTGGTATGCGTACCACCCGTTCCCTTTTACATCATATCTTGTGGTACGCGTACCACCCGTTCCCCTTTTACATCATATCATGTGGTAGGCGTACACCCGCTCCCATTTACATCATTTAAAAATGTCATTTAAATCTCAAAACTGAGTAAAAGTGGCTGAGTTGTAAAACAGTAAAAAACAACATGACTGAATTCAAGTATTGAATCAAAACAGTGAGGAAACAGTGATAAATACCCCCGAAGGGTTCAAATAACCAGCACGAAGCCCAAATATGGCAATCAGCCCAAATCATGATTATATCAAATAAGTTCCAATCAAATATGTAAGAAAAAAAATCATCAATCGGGATGGACCAAGTCACAATCCCCAGTAGTAAACGACCCCACGCTCATTATCGAGCGCGTGCCTCACCTCAATATAGCACTACGATGTGCAATCCGGGGTTTCAAACCCTCAGAACATCATTTGCAATCACTACTCACCTCGAACCGCTAAATTCTTAGCCCGCGATGCCTTTGCCCTTTGAATTGGCCTCCGCTCGCGTCGAATCTATCCAAAATTAGAACTAATATGTCACAATATGCTGGGGTAACAAAGCCCACGCGAAAACAATCAACAGATACTAAGAAATTTTGAAATTAGCAAAACCCGAGCCCCGAGCCCACTTCTCAAAATTCAGTACTTTTCACCGAGTTCCTTATCTCTTCACGAGTTCAACCATATGAAATTTATCGAATTCCGACATTGGTTCGACCTCCAAGTCTTAAAATCTAAGCTTAAGGATTTTCCACAAATTTCCAACTTAAATCACCAATTACATACTAGAATAGCAATAGATTTGGGTAATTTAACCAAGATTGAGTTAGGAACACTTACCCCGATGTTTTCCTTAAAAATCTCCCCAAAATCCCTTCAACATTAGCTGCAATCCAAGTTCTATGGCTCCAATATTGTTTAAGATGGTCACAATACCCTCTTTTAAGAATTTGTCAAAGAAGGTCTCCTTTGGATATGTTCTCAAGGCTGATTTTACTGTGATTTAGGGTGTTTCGGAGATGGTTTTCTTAGTTGGTAACGATAATGGGTTTTGCATGGCTAATGGATAATGGTTTCTTATTTATAAAGGGTCGAAAATCGAGACAAAACGTCCCTGTCAGGCTTAAAATACAATCGCATATCTGTCGCATAACAGATATGCGATCCGCATATTTGACGCGACCATCGCAAAGGTAACCCTAGCCTTCACCGCAATTCAGCATGAAGCATGGTTTTGCGGTCCGCATGTCAAAAATGTGACCGCATTTTCGACCGCATTTCTGACCTAGATCATGCCCAGAAGTCTGTCTGGGTATGCGGTCTCATTGCTCAATATGCGGTCCACATTTGAGGAATGCGACCGCATTCCTGACTCTGGTTTTTCTGCAGATTTTCTTTCCAACGATGAAATAGTCCATTTAACCACCCAAAACTCACCCGAGGCCACTGGAACCTCAACCAAACATGCCAACCTACCCCATAACATTATTCAAACTTGTTCCGGCCTTCAAAACGCGCAAAACAAAACCTCAACACCAAATCCACGTCGGATTCAAGCCTAAGAATTCCAAAATCTTCTAAGTTACTCTTTTAATCAAAAAGCCAAACCAACCACGTCCGAATGACCTGAAATTTTGCACACACATCCTAAATGACACATCGAAGCTACACCAACTTCGGAATCCCATTCCGACCCTCGGATCAAAATCTCGCCTATCAACCGGAAATCGCCAAAATTCTAACTTCACCAATTCAAGCCTAAATCTACAACAGACCTCCAAAATCAATTTTGATCACACTCCTAAGTCATAAATCACCTCCCGAAACTAACCGAATCGTCGGAATTTACATCCGAGCCCTCTAACTCATAAGTCAACATTCGCTTGACTTTTTCAGCTAAAACCTTCTTAAAAGAGACCAAATGTCTCATTTCTTACCAAATCTACTCCGAACGCAAACTATTCAACGTGATTGTATAAAACACGGATAACGAAGCATAATAAGGTAGAAATGAGAAAAACGGAGTGGTAACTCATGAGACGACTGGCCGGGTCATCACAGCATTAAAACATCTAGGATAAAATAAAAGAAATAAGGAGCATGCTCAAGAGATACTCTTGACTGCAAAACTGATAGCATCAAGGACAAGGATAGAGTTCTGGTAGCTCCAAGAAGGCCATTTACAAGATCTCAAGCTGAAGAATTGCAGACTAATTAGTTGCTGGACTTCAATGGCAAATAAAGAAGCTTTTAATTATAGAGAAAGAGCTCAATCCCAAAGTAAATTAATTGTCCAAGTTCTACAATTATTTAGTGGCCCAAACTGAAGTCCAAGAGGAGGATGATTGGGTCCTAAAATCAGCCCTTGAAGTCCACCAAAAGGTCACCCAGAAGAGCTTAAAATGAGCTTAAAAGACGTTCAAAAGGGGGTGTTTAGAAGGGGCCCAATTGGATTCCAAACCAATGGCCCAAACTAGTAGTTTTAAGGCCCAAATATGCCCTAAAGGGATTTGGACACCACCCTCTTATTTTTATTAGTTTTAATTAGGTTTCCTACTATTTAGCTTAGCCTCCAAGTTAGGGTTTGCCTTGGCAGCCACCCTACCTAGTTTTAAGGCATGTTTACTCTTATAAATAGGATTTTTTTTTCATTCATTGTGGTACTTCATTATTGATTAATAATACAATACTTTCAGAGTTCTTTTGAACCTTTGTTACTTATACTTTGAGATTTATCTTTCAACCTTTACTACTTCATAGTTCAAGGTAATAAGATAACTTCTTTATTGTGATATCATTGATTCCTTTGTGGTATTCTTAAAAGGAGATTAATACTAGTTATTAATTGTTGTCTCAAGTTACACGTAAAACGGTCAAGATCCAAATCTATTGTTTTTGAGTTGTTATTAAGTAAAGGCGTTTGATTTCTTCAATAAATCAAAATATTGTTGCTTGCATCTTGTCAAGGCTATAGAACTTGGGTTCTTGGAATTCTTTCCCTGAATTTTCCCATATCCTTTATTTTCTGCACTTTAATTCTAGTAGTTTAATTCCTTATTGTTATTACTTCCGCATTTACTTCTCAAATCTCACTCTAGTTTGGATTCCCGACATTTTTGTTATCAAGTGGTATCAGAGCAGTTCTATCAAGATTCCGTTCTTGATAATTCTTGGGATTTCTTGAATATTAAGAGCAAAAAAAAAAAAGAAAAAAATGTTATTGTAGCATCGTGAATAGTTACTTGAAAAAAAAAAGTTTTAAAAAAAGCAAAACAAATGCGAAAATCAGTTTTTTTAAAAAAAATAAAAAGAGAAGAAGAAGAATTGCTTGCCTCTCCAAGAAATTTCTTTTGTATTTAATTTGTTTCCAAAAATTAACGAGTAGAAACAAGAAGAGAGGATCATATATTTCAAAGATAAGGAAAAATTTTAATTTTTCTTACTCTTTCTGATCTAAATATATAATTCTTTCCTTTTTATTCGTGTCTTGTTTCAACCGAGCCTACTAGTTCTAGGATTTGGTTCTTCTTTTATTTGTTCCCCAAAAATCTATACTTTACTACTAAGAACTTCATACGAGTTGGGTTTAACTATAAATCTACAAAGTATTTTGTTCAAAGGTTATTTCGAGAGGAAAAAAGGCAAGTGTGTGCGAGAACAATTGAGGGAAAAGTTAATTTATGCGATACAGTTTAGTTATTTTATTTAAGATGTCACGTACAGGTAGTGATGATGAATGAAGGGTTCTCCAAGAATCCCAAAATCAAAGCAAGAAATGATTTTACCTTGCAAGCTATGCATCAACAATTCGAAAGGTGGAATTTGCAATACCAAGAAATGAGGGACACCATTGCTGAGCAAAATGATACAATAGCTAAACTTAGGAGGGGAAATAATGTTAGGCCCCAAGCTAGGAGAAATGTACCCCTTGCTCCCATTGTAAATAAAGAAAACCTTGTAGATGATTTTAATAATATTGATTTTGATAGGGTGGGAAGAGATAGGAGGGGACAAAGAGGTAGAGTAGAAATGACAATATAAGTAGTTTAAAGATGAAGATGCCATATTTCAAGGGCACAAGGGATCCAAACTTGTACCTTGATTGGGAGAGAAAGGTTGAAGCCATCTTTGATTGTCACAACTACTTTGAAGGTAAGAAGGTTAAACTTGTTATTGTTGAGTTTTCTGACTATGTGGTAGTAAAAGATTACTAGGGACAGATTGCAAGAAGGACAAACACCAATTGCTACTTGGGCTGAGATGAAGAGGGTGATGAGGAAGAGATTTGTGCCATCACACTTTCAAAGAGAACTACAACAACGCCTTCAAACATTGAAGCAACGGTCCATGTCTGTGGATGAATACTTTAAGGCTATGGATATGGCTATAATCCAAGCTAATTGTACGGAGGAAGAAGAGGCTACAATGGCTAGGTTTTTAAATGGTTTAAATAAGAAATTGATAGAAGTCTAACTAGAAAAAGACTCTCTCTATTACTTTGAGAAGAGAATCGTTGGTTTGACCGACGAAATAGCTGATATAGTAGAATTACAACAATATGTAACAATAGATGAGTTAGTTGATTTATCTGTAAAGGTAGAAAAGCAAAATAAAATAAACCAAACTAGCTCGTGGAAAGGTCAGTCGAAAACCATCTCCAAGAAGCCATGGCCGAATCAAGAGATGCAGAGTTCTTCTAGACCTCAAGAAGCTAGAGGCAAATTTGAGAACAAAGAGGGAGGTAAAACCATTAACCCTAAACCTTCGACACCTTCTAGTTATATTCAATGTCATAAATATAAAGGAAGGGTACATATGATGCATGAATGTCCAAGTAGAAGAAACATCATTCTTAGAGAAGATGGGGGATATGAGAGTGAAAAAAGTGAGGGAGAAGAAGAAGAGGGAGATGTGAGTGACGAAGACGATATAGAACTGCCTCATACTAGTATGATTAGGGTGGCTAGGAAGATTATGAGTGGAGAATACGAGGGTAAAAAATGTGATGAAGAGGAGAGAGGTGTGAGTGAAGATGAAGATAAAGTAGAACTACCTTTTAATGATGGCATGATTGGGGTAGTTAGGAGGATTATGACTATCAATTTAGGAAGCAATAGTGAAGAACAAAGGGAGAATATATTCCATATTAGGTGTGGGATAAAGGGGAAATCTTGTTCTATGATCATTTATAGTGGTAGTTGTACTAATGTGGTGAGTTCATACTTTGTGGATAAACTGGGACTTGCATGCATGAACACCCTACTCCTAATAGACTCCAATGGCTAAATGATAGTGGTGAACTAAAGGTAAACAAACAATGGATGATTTGATTCAATGTTGGTAGATATGAGTATGATATTCTTTGTGACATAATCCCTTTGCATGCTTGTCATATCTTACTAGGTCGTCCTTGGCAGTATGATAGGAATGTTTTTCATGATGAAAGGAAGAATAGATATTCTCTTGAGTTTAATGGCAGGAAATTTATTCTTGCACCTTTATCTCCTTCTCAAGTGTTTGAAGATCAGAAGAGACTAAGGGAAACAATGGAAAAACCAAGGGGGGGGAATAAAAAGTAAGCTTGAGAAAAAAGAAAAGAAAGGAGGCCAAGAAAAGAGAGATGACCGAGAGAAAAAGAGAGAGGGCAGCAATTTGAGAGAAGAGATAAAAAGGGGTTTGAGTGAAAAAAATAAAAAGTATTGGTGAGAGGAAAGACGCTAAGGAAAGGAAAAAAGAGAGTTTCTGTATAAAATCCAAAGAGTGTTTAAATGCAAGAAAAGAGGGGTTGCCCATAATACTACTTACTTCAAAGAAACTTTGATTAATTCTGAGTTACTAACTTTTTTTTGCCAAGTAGTATTTCTTCTCTTTTGCAGGATATTGAAGATGTCTTTCCTGAAGATATTCCTAATAGATTGCCACCTTTACATGGCATTGAGCATCAAATTGATTTTGTGCCTGGATCACAAATCCCAAATAGACCTGCTTATAGGAGAAAACCAGAAGAGACAAAAGAGCTTCAAAGGCAAGTTGAGAAGTTGCTTGAGAAAGGCTTTGTGAGAGAGAGCAAGACCCTTGCTCTGTTCCCGTTCCTATTGGTACCCAAAAAGGATAGAAGTTGGAGGATGTGCATGCATTATAGAGCAATCAACAAGATAACTGTAAAGTATCGCCATCCTATTCCTCGTCTTGATGACATGTTGGATCAATTACGTGGATCCAAAATCTTTTCTAAAATCGATCTAAAAAATGGTTACCATCAGATTCGAATGAATCCTAGAGATGAATGGAAAACTGCTTTTTAAGACCAAATATGGGTTTTATAAGTGCTTAGTTATGCCTTTTGGCTTGACTAATGCACCTGGCACTTTCATGTTATTAATGAATCATATCTTTAAGAATTTTCATGGGAAATTTGTTGTGGTGTACTTGATGATATCTTGATATTTTCTAACACTTTAGAGGAGCATGTGGAACACCTAAAACAAGTTTCTGAAGTTCTTAGAAATCAACTTTTATTTGCTAATCTTAAAAGTATACTTTTTTTGTGGATCGTGTGATTTTCTTGGGTTTTTTAGTTAGTTCCAAAGGATTTGAGGTTGATTAAGAGAAAATCAAAGCAATAAAGGAATGGCCTAAACCTAAGAGTGTAACTGAAGCTAGGAGTTTTCATGGACTTGCTAGTTTTATAGGAGGTTTGTGAGAGACTTTAGCACCATTGCTTCTACTTTAACTGAAGTTATTAAAAAGGATAAGATTTTTACATGGGTAAAAGAATAAGATGATGCTTTTAACTCGTTGAAAGAAAAGTTATGTTCTGCTCTTTTGTTACAATTGCCTGATTTTTCTAATCCTTTTGAAATTGAATGTAATGCTTTTGGTAAAGGAATAGGTGATGTTTTGATGCAAGATTCTAAACATATTGCCTACTTTAGTGAGAAGTTGAGTGGAGCCACATTGAACTATTCCACTTATGACAAAGAGCTATATGCTTTGATAAGGGCTTTAGCCACATAGCAACATTACTTATGCCCAAGAGAGTTTGTCATTAAAACTGACCATGAATCCTTGAAGTACTTGAAGAGGCAAGGTAAGCTTAGTAGGAGGTATGCTAAGTGGGTTGAACTTATTGAAACTTTTCCTTATGTAATTCCTTACAAACAAGGGAAAGAGAATGTTGTTATTGATGCACTTTCAAGAAGGTATGCCTTAGTTTCTACTCTGACTTCTAAATTGATAGGTTTTATCAAATCAAGGGACTTTATGCTAATGATGTTGATTTTGGCAATATTTTTGCAGATTGTAATGGGTCCTTTTGAGAGGTTTAATCTTCAAGATGGGTTTCTTTTTAAGGAAAATAAGTTGTGTATCCCTAATTGCTCTTTACGTGAAGTATTTGTAAGGGAAAAATATTTTGGAGGACTTATGAGTCACTTTGGAGTCCCAAAGACACTAGATATACTTGCTGAAAATTTCTTTTGGCCTGGCACGAGAAAAGATGTTGAAAGAGTGTGTGCAAAATGTTTGGAATGTAAACAAGCTAAATCTAAAGTGTTACCACATGGTCTTTACACGCCACATGTTCCTACTTCAACTTGGATTGATATTTATATGGATTTTGTGTTAGGTTTGCCTAGAACAAGGTATGGTAAGGATACTATATTTGTTGTAGCAGCTAGGTTCTCCAAAATGACTCGTTTTATTCCTTGTATAAAAAATAATGAAGCTTCACATGTTGCTGATCTACTTGTAAAAGAAGTTGCTAAATTTCATGGTATACCTAGAACTATTGTTAGTGATAGGGATGCTAAGTTTTTGAGCCACTTTTGGCGTGTATTTTGGGGGAAGTTAGGCACTAAATTGTTGTTTTCTACTACTTGTCACCCACAAACTAATGGACGACCTAAAGTAGTTAATAGAACCTTAGGAAACATGTTAATGGTTGTTTTGAAGGGTAAATTAACTTCTTGGGAAGATCACTTACCTATGATTGAATTTGCTTACAATAGAACAATCCATTCTTCTACATGTATGTCTCCTTTTAAGGTTGTTTATGGTTTTAATCGCCTTACTCCCCTTGATTTAATACCATTACCTACTAATGCTATTGCTAATCTTGATGGTAGGACAAAGGCTGAAATGATGAAAAACATGCATGAGCAAACAAGGCTTGCAATTGAGAAGAAAAATGAGCAAACTGCCTTGAGAAAGAATAAGGATCAAAAACAAGTTGTTTTTCAACCTGGAGATTTAGTTTGGGTTCACTTTAGAAAGGAGAGATTTCCTTCCAAAAGAAAGCCAAAGTTTCATCCTAGAGGAGATGGCCCATTTCAAGTCCTTGAAAGGATTGGAGACAATGCTTACAAACTGGACCTTCCTGGTGAGTTTCAAGTAAGTGCTACATTAAATGTTGCTGACTTGTCTTTGTTTGATGTAGGATCGAATTCGGGGACGAAGTCTTTATCAGAAGAGAAGAATGATGCATCAAGGATAAGGATAGAGTTTTGGAAGCTCCAAGAAGGCCATTTACAAGATCTCAAGCTAAAGAATTGCAGACTAAAGTTGCTGGACTTCAATGACAAATAAAGAAGCTTTTAATTATAGAGGGAGAGCTCAAGCCCAAAGGAGATGAAGTGTCCAATTTTTACAATTATTTGGTGGCTCAAATTGAAGTCCACGAGGAGGAAGATTGGGTCCCAAAATCAGCCCTTGAAGTCCACCAAAATGGCACCCAGAAGAGCTTAAAAAAGGCCCAAAAGGGAGTGTTTCAAAAGGAGCCCAATTGGAGTCCAAACGAATGGCCCAAACTAGTATTTTTAAGGCTCAAATATGCCCCAAAGGGATTTGGCCGTCCACCCTCTTATTTTTTTAGTTTTATTAGGTTTTCTAGTATTTAGCTTAGCCTTCAAGTTAGGGTTTACCTTGGCATCCACCCTACCTAGTTTTAATGACTTTTTACTCCTATAAACAAGAGTTCTTTTCATTCATTGGGGTACCTCATTATTGATTAATAATATTAGACTTTGAGAGTTCTTTTGAACCTTTGTTACTTATGCTTTGAGATTTATCTTTCAACCTTTACTACTTCATAGTTCAAGGTAGTAAGATAACTTCTTTATTGCGATATCATTGATTCCTTGTGGTATTTTTAAAAGGCGATTAATACTAGTTATTAATAATTGTCTAAAGTTACTCGTAAAGCGGTCAAGATCTGAATCTATTATTTTTTTTATTTGTTCTTAAGTAAAGGCGTTTGATTTCTTCAATAAATCAAAACGTTGTTGCTTGGATCTTGTCAAGGCTATAAGACTTGCGTTCTTGGAAGTTCTTGAATTCTTTCCATGAATTTTCCCATATCCTTTATTTTTTGCACTTTAATTCTAGTCGTTCAATTCCTTATTGTTATTGCTTCTGCATTTACTTCTCAAATTCTTACTCTAGTTTGGATTCCTGACCTTTTTGTTATCAGAAACTAATTCGGTCGTCGATCGGCTGAACGTATGGCAGGATTGGACAGTTTGCGACTATCTACTTATAATCTCCGATATGACGAAGTAATGGTGTGAAATGTTCTGGTTGGCAAAACAAAAGTTTGCTATATACAGGGCTTTGATTGGCAAAGCTGACGACTCGATTTGTACAGGGTGCTCCAATTGATTGAGCTGACGGTTTGCTATATACATAGCTCTGGTTGACGGAGCCAACAGCTCACTATATACAAAGTGCTCTGCTTGGTTAAGCACACGGTTTGCTATTTACAATGTGCTCCGACCGTATCGGTGGTCTGGTTGTAGAATACCTGCAAAGAATTTGGGAAGTAGTCTTAAGTCATATGAGGAAATAATTCTTAGCCGGGGTGGGGGGTGATGGTTTGTGTTGACCGTAGTCCTGGCTTTGCCCCAAGTCTGGTGAAATTAAGTTCCGTAGTTGGAATGATAGTTTTTAGAAAAACATTTTGAAAATCATCCATTTTTATGGTAAATGTCGTTATTCCAGATTATGACATGTTTTGAAATTCCCTCCGACGCGAACGATGGTTTTGGAAGACTCTGTCCCGTTGATGTCGATTCCTGGAGGTACCACTGATAATGTGGCTTCTTGCTATCTTGATTGCGTCCTAATATAAACTAACACGTTACAAATGTTTTCCGAGGGTTATGACCGAACGTAGTTCATGGGTAATGGATAAAGAAATTATGATGATGACCGAGCCTGACTCAGGCAACCTACATATCCAAATGGAATCAAGTCAAAACGCAGTTCGATTACAATAGATGCAAAATGATGGGAAGTTAAAAATGAAGTGGCCGAGTCTGACTCAAACTGCCTACATATCCAAATGGAATCGGGCCATAACGTAGTTCAATTATAATAGATGATTGAGTCCGATGAAGATTACCTATGTATTCCCACCTAGGGAAATCAAGTTGTTGCATAGTTCCAAGCAAAATGACATTTGGTTTTTCTATTACAAAAGAAAGGGGGGAAGTGAGAGTGAGACGGGACCCTACGTGGGTTGCCTACGTATCCCACCGTGGTAAGTCAGGTCGGCCGTTGTGCTGTTGCAACCAAACCCTAATTCTACTGTCTTCAAATATAGTATCTCTTGATTGCATCTGAATTGATGGGCTTCGTGCTAGCTTTTCTGTCCATTTCTGCTAAGATCAGAGCTCCTCCCCACAATACTCGATAGACCACGTAAGGACCTATCTAATTTGGCACGAACTTTTCCGTGGCTTCTTCCTGATGAGGGAATATTTTCTCAAAACCAATTGCCTCGATGCAAATTGCCAAGGTTTCACCTTCTAGTTGAATGAACTGGCCATCCTATTTTGATACAGCTGACCATGGCACATTACTTCCATTCTTTTTTCGGCAATGAGCATGAGTTGCTCCTCTCTGACCCGTATCCATTCTGCGTCATCTAACTTGACTTCTTGAATGATCCTCAAGGATGGTATCTCGACTTCTATGGGTATCACTGCTTCGGTGCCATTTAGCACCATGTATGACGTTTCCCTAGTAGATGTTCTCATGGCGGTATGGTAACCTAGACAGGCGAACGATAATTTCTCGTGCCATTGCATGTGGTTCTCCATTATCTTTCGTTAGATCCTTTTGATGTTTTTGTTGGCTGCTTCAACTGCTCCATTCATTTATGGCTGTAGGCTGTAGAGTTATGATGGACAATTCTGAATTTTTCACAAATCTCCTCATGAGGTCAGTATTGAGATTGGCTGCATTGTCAGTGATGATTCACTAAGGTATCCCAAATCGGCAAACCATGTCGTTTTGGACAAAATTTGAAACTATTTTCTTTGTGACGGCCTTTTTATGTAGAAGCTTCGACTCATTCGATGAAGTAGTCGATGGCTACCAAGATGAAATGATGTCCATTTGATGTGGCAGGCTCTATAGGTCCAATTACGTCCATGCCCCAAGTGGAAAATGGCCAACGTGACCCATTACATTCAACTCGTTAGGTGGAACCTGGATGAAATCCCCGTGAATTTGGCACTAGTGACACTTCTACACGTAACGGATGCTATCGCTCTCCATGGTCATCCAAAAGTATCCGGCTCTTAGAATCTTCTTGGCCAAGGTGAAACCATTCATGTGAGGTCCACATGTCCCTGCGTGTATTTCTTCTAGCAATTTGGTTGCTTCAGCAGCATCTACACATCTTAACAGACCCAAGTTCGGGGTCCTCCACACAGGACTTCCCCGCTAACCATTGGTGGCATTCTCTAGGTACTCTCTTGTTTCAAGGAACCTTTTGATGTCGTAGTACCACGACTTACCATCCGGCTCTTCATCTACATGAAAACAATATGCATGCTGGTCCCAAACCTCTATCTCAATAGGATCGATGTAATTCTTATCTGGATGTTGGATCATGGATGACAAAGTTGCGAGAGCGTCGAAAAACTCATTCAAGATCCTGGGGATGTGTTTGAACTCAATCTTGGTGAACTTCTTGCACAGCTCCTTCACGCAATGAAGGTATAGAAGGATCTTTACATTCTTGGTAGACCATTCACCTTGGACTTGATGTATCAGCAGATCAGAATCTCCTATGACCAAAAGCTCCTATGTTCATGTCGACTACCATCTTAATCCCGAGGATGCACGCTTCATACTTGGCCATATCATTGGTGCAAGGGAACCTTATCTTTGCTGATGTTGGCCTCATTCTAAAATCAAGACTGCCCCAATTCCCACTCCGTCAAAATTTGCTGCTCTGTCGAAGAACATTCTCCATCTTGGGTATGATTCTGCGATGTCTTCTCCGGCGAACAACACTTCTTCATCCAGAAAGTATGTAGTAAGTTTGTATTCCTTGTCCATCGGGTTCTCTAAAAGGTGGTCGGCTAAAGCTTGTCCTTTGATGGCCTTCTAAATTACGTACAAAATTTCAACCTCGCTGAGAAGAATCTGCCATTTAGCTAGTATTCCTGTAGGCATCGGCTTCTGGAAGATATACTTGAGCGGGTCGAGCCGAGTTATTAGATGTGTGGTGTATGCTGACATGTAATGCCTCAACTTCTGGGCGATCCAAGTCAAAGCGCAGCGGGTCCGCTCTATCAGAGTGTATTTGGCTATACACGATGTAAACTTCTTGCTCATATAGTAGATAGATTGCTCTTTCCCCTCGGTCTCATCGCGTTGTCCCAACACACATCCAAATGCATTATCCAAAAAAGATAGGTATAGTAATAGTGGCTTTCCTGGCTCGGGGGGAACCAACACTGGTAGATTCGGCAAGTGCTCCTTGATCTTGTTAGTAATAGTGGTTTCCTGGCTGGGGGGAACCAACACTGGTGGATTCGGCAAGTGCTCCTTGATCTTGTTGAAAGCTTTCTAACACTCTACTGTCCATTTCGTAGCAACATCCTTTTTCAGCAACTTGAAGATAGGCTCGCAAGTTACTGTAGATTGGACTATGAATCTGCTGATGTAATTTAATCTGCTAAGGAAACTCATCACGTCCGTCTTGCTCTTAGGCGGTGGTAGTTCTTTAATGGCTTTGATCTTTGAAGGATCCAATTCTATCCCTTTCTTGATCACGATGAAACCTAGCAATTTTCCGGCGGAGACTCCAAATGCACATTTTGCGGGATTCAACTTCAAATTCTACCTCCTCAAACGTACGAAAAACTTCTTCAGGTCCTCCAAATGCTCTGTACTCCTTCGAGAATTGATGACGACGTTGTCCACATATACCTCGATCTCCTTGTGGAGCATGTCCTGAAAGAGGGTCGTCATGGCCCTCATGTAAGTAGCACCGGCGTTCTTGAGGCCGAATGGGATGACTCGGTAGCAATACACCCCCATGGAATGGTGGACACTCTTCTCTGCATCTTCTCCATGCATCAAGATCTGGTGATACCCGGTGAAACAATCCACGAATGATTGCAGCTCGTGCTTTGATCAATTGTCTATGAGGATATGAATGTTTAGCAAAGGGATATCGTCCTTTGGACTGGCCTTATTAAGATCTCGATAGTCCACACATATCCTAATCTTCCCATCTTTCTTTGGTACCGGTACGATGTTTTCCAACCATGTGGGATAGTTGGTGAGTCTCACCACATTTGCCTCAATCTGCTTGGTCACTTCTTCTTTTATCCTCAAACCCAAATCCGGCTTGAATGTTTTGGGTTTTTGTTTGACTGGTGTTCTGGCACGATCGATGGGCAATCGATGCGAGACAATTTCAGTACTCAATCCGGTCATGTCATCATATGACCATGTGAACACGTCGATGTATTGTCGGGGGAGCTCGACTAGTTCCTCTTCCTGCTCTACTTCTAAATAGATCCTGATTCGAGTTTCTTTCACGTCTTCTTCGCTTCCCAAGTTGATTACTTCTGTCTCTTCAAGGTTAGGCTTTTTCTGGCTTTCCAACTGCTCGATCTCTTGTGGGAAATTATCTGGCATCATGCTTTCGTCATATTCCTTCTCATTTGGATCATTTTGCTCAAGGGTTTTTTGTTAAATGTCATAATCGTGGAACGCGGGTTTTTATCGGTTTGATTACTGGAAAAAAAAACTAAGTACAAATGAAGCGATAAATAAGTTTGCAATGATTTTAAGAAAGAAATTCTATTATTTCGTCAAATGGGGAATGTCTACGCATTCATGGAGGCAAATTGACAAAAGAGTACAGGCACGGTTCAGGCCTCAATTGACCGTGCGTCTTTTCTTTTTCAAAATTACTACAATTACACACTACCAAGACTCCCGGCAAACCAGAGATGGGCTGGCGGTCCATTTTTCCAAGTCCTCTCCTAGTTTGGCATTCCGAATAGTGGGTGTCTTCTTATCAACTCTGTCATAGCATTCCTCGATCATGGTCACGTCTTCCTATTCAATCAATTATGTCATCCTCTGGTGTTGAGCTCTTACCCGGACTTGGAACACACTCTAGCACAAAAGCCTTCTTCCCGAAATCACCGATGTAAGTTTTCCTAGTTGGAGGACGATACCCCAAGCTGGCTCTACCCTTCTATCTTCTTAGCTCAATCGGCTTTGTTATCCCATCTGATCCGGCTCCCAGCCCAATCCCTGGTCGTTATCCACATTTCATCATTTCTTTCATGGCTATCTTTGATCTGTATGGTGATTACAAAAGCTAATTTTGCTCAATCTTCTCTTTCGGCCGCATGAAAAGCGACCCCATCCAATGCTTCTATGAACATAACTACATGTTCTAGATAAGCTAACTGGCTCCATTCATTTTGAACCACAATCTCTTCATAACCACAATCGAACTTCAGGCACTGATGGAGGGTTGATAGAACTGCCCCCACCATATGTATCCAACATCTTCCCAGCAATAGGTTTTATGAAGGATGAAATGTCCATTACTTGAAACAGTATTGGGAACTTAATTGGTCCAATCTGTAGAGCTAAGTAGATCTCCCCCATGATGTTTTTCTGCGACCCATCAAAAGCTCTCACTCTCACATGGCTTTCTTTCATTTCTCTCAGATGAATACCCAACTCTTGTTGAGTAGAGAGTAGGCTGATATTGACTCCAGATCCTCCATCAACAAGTACTTGGGACACCACTTTGTCCCCGCACTTGCCGGTAATGTGTAGAGCTTTGTTATGACCCACACCTTCTACTAGAAATTCATCTCTTCGAAAAATAATCATGTTATGCCTCGAGCATCTTTCCGATGGTTGCTGCCAATGCCTCATTGGTAGTGTTACTCGGCACACTCACTACATTTAACACCTTCATCAAAGCATCTTGTTAACTGTTGAAAATCATTAGCAGATCCATGATCGATATATGTGCAGGGGTATTTTCAATTGTTCCTCCATGGAATATTCTTTAGCCGACATTTTCTTCCAAAATTCTGCAGCCTCAAAATCTGCTATGTTCCTCCTCTTAATTTGTTCTCTTCCTGGATTTTCTCGGTTTACCTTCTTCAGAGCACAAACACCTTCCCAACCTGGTCATTGCGTGAGCGGCTGTGGAATCAGTCATCTTGCCTTTTCCTTTCTACTGGTATGTCCACGAGATTGTCTAGTATTCCCGATCCTCCTCATTCCTGATGGCAGCGATGGCCAGTTGTTCATACGTCTGGACCATTACTAAAGGTTTTAACTGTACGGTGATCAATGGAGTTCTTCCGGTGGAACCCTTGCAGCCTCGGTTTTCCCAATTGTGATGATAGTCCTTTTTAATTCATATTCTTCATCCAAAGTGATCATATTAGCTCATTGGTTCATGTGGTTCGGAAGTGGGTTACGGTTCACATTTTATGCCGCTAGGGTGCATTGAATGGCCCCACTTTTGATCAGGGACTCAATTTCATTTTTCAACTTGAAAAAATCCTTAGTATCATACCTCGATACGCCTAAATGGTAGACATACCATTTGGTTGCATTAAAGTATTTTGAAGGATGCTTAGGAATCCTTCCTTCTACTAGATATATCAAGCCAGCTCTCCTCAGCTTTTCGAACAATTAGGCCAAGGGTTCAGCAATTAGGGTGTAGTTTCTTGGACCTCTTTCTTCAAAATTTGGGCGAGGTCAGGATGCATAGGTGGGTTGATTATTATGGGTGGTGGTTTAGATCGGAGCGTATGGTCGTGGTGGATTAGGATTTATGTGGGCGCGGGGGTAGGTTATATGGAGACTGGGGATTATAATATGGTTGTGTGGTATATACTAGAGCATAGGTAGGTTGGTGTGGAGAATGGTTCAAAGAGTAAGAGTTGTTTCTGTAAGGTGAATTGGACTAATAATAGGGAACGGTTGCTGACACTTGTTCCTTTTTCTTCTTTCCGATGATTATCGAACAGGACTGAATTGCTTTGTTAGCTGCTTGCAACGCGACGATAGATTGTATCTTGCCCGATTTAATCCCTTCCTCCAAAACGTGTCCCATCTTAACAAGCTCAAGGAACTTCTACCCCATCATATCTATCATCTTTTCAAAGTAGATTCCTTTTTGGGCCCTGATGAAGTATTTAGTCAGCTCATTGTCATCTAATAGGGGTTGGACTCGGGCGCCCTCCAACCACCATCGACGTGCATACTCTTGAAATGATTCTGACAACTTCTTCTACAAATTTACCTGGCGAACCTATCTGGGGTAATTTCTATGTTATACCGAGAAATGGTTCATGAAGTCTTCTGCCATATCTTGCTATTCTCTCTAGTTTCTAGGATCCTGGCGGGTGTACCAAGTGAGTGCCTCTCCTGTCAAGCTCCTTATAAATAACTTCATCCTTACCTTTTCATTCCTTCCTACTCCAACCAGCTTATCGCAGTAGGCTCTCAAATGTGCATGGGCATCACCTGTCCTATCAAAGATGTCAAATTCCAGAGGCTTTTACCTACTGGCATGTCGACATCAGGATGTATGCACAAGTCCTCATAATCTAGGCTCTCGCTCCCTCGAGTGACCAAAAAGTTCTTCATCCTTTTCCTCAATGCTCACAACCGTCGATACCGACTCCTCATCTTTATACTTTTCTTCCCTCTCCATTTCAGCATACTGATCAATTTCATAGGGAACATGATCGTGACGAGTGCTATAAAGGTGGGTTCTGAAGTGGCATATATGGGTGGAACATATCGTTCCTGTGTAGCGGTATGTGCCGCATGTATGTGCTGATTTTGATTGTTGGCAAAGGTAACGCCATCACGAGGAGGGGTATGAATTGTGTTGGTAGCGACTGGTGGGTTTTGCGATGTTTGAACATAATTTGGTACATTAGGTGTATGAATAGGAGGATTAGGTGGGTTAGCAAAGGTTACTGAGGATATAATTTGGGTTGTAGTGACTGATGTCGGGGTATTGTTTGCTTGGCAGATAGTTGAAGGAAAGTGATTAGGGATCAAGTCTAGTGAAGGAAAGCGGGGTGGTTGCGGGAGCGTCATCACAGCTAGATGCACCAATAGCCGAATATGTTGTACCTCCTCTCTCAGTGATTCCATCTCTTATGCCATCCTAGCAACATGTTCGTTATTTTGAGTATCATTCTTTTCTCCCGATTGCCCCAGGTTGTCAGCTATCACCAAAGCGTGTCTGGTTGGGTCATCAGCCGCAAACATCTTCTTTTTCGATCTCAGGTTGTAAGGTTGTTCAACTAGTTTTTTGAGTCAACACAAACCGGCCTCTATTTCGGGGAATAATAATAAAGTAATGCAAGAAAAGAAAAGAAAAGAAGAGCAGAAGTCAATTTCAGTTTTTGCACAAATATAACCACATAGAGCAGTTAGTTCATGTATTCAAGTAAGCGCATTTCCTAATGTGCGATAGACCTCTCTTTGCCAGAGGTGGGCCTATGTTTGGAATATTTGGCAAATAATCAAATTTGACACATTTAGATCTGCAAACTTTTGATTCATTTTAATTAATAATAATTGGATTGCAACAGGCGAGAGCAACGATTACAACATTATTTTCCAACATTAACAAGATTACATGGGCTTACAGACTAGCCCTTAGGGAAATGAAAAGGGTACAAGATAAAGGGCATAGATAGGGAAGGAATAGGAGAAATCGACCAGCCGCTAGGAGCCATCCCCAGGATCATCTCCCATGTCTTCTTTCTCAAGTTCTTATTTAGGGTCTTCCTCAAATTCTTCTTCTTTATCTTTATTGTATTCAGGCTCTTCTATGGGATCTTCTTCTAGTTCTGTTTCATATTCAATTTGTATATACTCGACCACTCAATCATCATCCTCCAAAGGTGGCAGCATATGATCAACAGACTCTGGGACTACTTGGCGATGCGTGGAGGTAGTCACAAGATAATGAGGCAAGATCTCGTGATACATTTGTAAGGTCGCTGCGACATCTTCTAACCAGGCTATTCCTTCTCTGCTTGGTCAGGCCAGATCATCCTCTTCATTGATCCTGACAAAGTATTCTGGAGTGCACCACGAGTTTTGACCCATCAACATCATGATTAGGTCATTACACTCGTCTTGTAGTTTCCTTACCCTTGGGATCGGGAGTTGCCTATTGTAGTCATCTTCCTAAGGAGCCATTCTCGACCAAAGGGTTGCATCCCGGATCAATCCAAACTGCCTGAGAGCTTATAGGGGTGCATACAGCTAATGTCTTCGAGTCCTATCAGCTCTATGAAATACTTTCGGGGGGTCCTTCGAATAGCCTTGCCACTCAACAACAAAAATTTTCTAGTTTATCCATTCCCCACTTAAGTGTGTCAGCATCTCTCTCTATTCCTCTTGTCCATGCGGTGAGACCCAGTATCTCATTCTCTCATTGTGACTCTGAATCATATTGCTAACACCCACAAAGCATTCGATCGTGGCCTCTCTTAGGAAGAAGTGCTTCGTGGCCCATATTTGAAGTAACAAATTGCAACCCTTGAAGAAATTTTACCCTCTAGAACAAGCAGACAAAGCTCGGAGTGTTTCCTCCAGTATCATGGGCACCAAGGATGACTTGAAGATTACCCTGAAATATTTCCAAGACCACAGGCAGCAAGTTGATGTTGATCTTTCCTCTCCTCTGTGGGAAAACCAATAGTCCTAGCAGCGCCAAAGAGAAGGTTATAGGACAGAGACTTTCCCAGGTAGCTTGATTACACTGAAACTCCTCCATGTGCCATTCATAGTTCTCTCGATGTCCAAAATTGTCAAACAATTGGTCTAAGCTTACCCCAACCGTCTTCAATGTTCCTCATACTCCAGTTGCCTACTAAACCCAAGGCGTCGAGGAACCTATAGTCAGGCATAGTAACCGGCAGTACTAGCTTTCTCCCGGTGAACGGCAGCTCTGTGAAGCTGATGACTTCTTCCAAAGTTGACACTAACTCGCAGTCAACGAACTTGAAAACCACTTTAGCAGGATCCTAGAATTCTATAAACAGCTTGGTGAACTTCGTCGGCCCGGATATTCAGTAAGGCAGTCAATGCTCCTAAGTGCGTCCTAATCTCGCTCTCGGCGAATATTCTTCCTCCATTATTTTAGCTTATGCGGTGCTCCCATGAAAATTCTAATTTCAAGGATGTTGTGATTGATTTCCATTCTGAAGGAGGGTAGAAAAGGGGTTAAGTAAGTGTTTTCTCTGTATCTTTAGCGTCTTGCCATGATTGTTTTGTTGTTCCACATAAGTCATGTCGTTGGGTGCATGGTCGGTTGACGTTAAGGTGGCTTTCTTAATTGTGTTTCAATGTCAAGGATCGACTCACCTAAGGTTTATGCAGCATGACTATGTCTGCTAGAGTAGAGTGTTTCCTAATTCGTGGAGTTGGAATGAATACTACGAGACATTTGTCAGTTGACCTGACAAAGTGATTCTCTGAGACTAAAGAATTTTGAAAACAACCCTCCCGTGCCATTGTATGTGATAGTGTACGGCCAAGACTCGATAAGAGAGAATGTGATGACAGTGTATATAAAGCAGTACCAAATAGTGGGATAACAGTAATAACATTAAAGCAGGTAGATAAATACATGATGAACAATTAAGTCAGGTAGAACATATTTACAAAATTAACCACAATTAATATAGCATATAAACAAACATTTCTAAATTCCAGATCTAGTCTAAGTCTGCTAAGGTCAGAACCTAAGTGTAATCCCCAACAGAGTCGCCATGTTGTTGCACCCTATTTTGCACAAGGGTTTCCCTATTGATGAATAAAAGAGAGTCGCCACCTAATATTTAAAGGTATACTTGGGTACCTATTTAGTTGTTAGATTATTATCCTATTAGTCTACTAACCAGTGAGATTTGGGTAAAGGTTCTTGTTCTTCTAAGGGGAAGGTGTTAGGCACCCCCTAGAATCTACCTAAGGTAGCTCCATTGGACTTAGACTAGGTTCGGGGAATTAAATATCTATGTCTTACGTAGTTAGTGCTTGAAGTGTGTGGCTTACCTTATGTTATTTTTTAAAAACTTATCATTTTCGAAAGAGAAGTAACATATATACCGTGAAAGAAAGTATAGGTTCTATTTAAAGAAAAGTCTTTAAAAATGTGTATACAATTGAAAGAGTGTTAAAAAATAAATTTATAACAGTTAT
The DNA here is from genome assembly GCA_002018475.1 of Nicotiana obtusifolia. Classification (NCBI taxonomy): domain Eukaryota; kingdom Viridiplantae; phylum Streptophyta; class Magnoliopsida; order Solanales; family Solanaceae; genus Nicotiana; species Nicotiana obtusifolia. The sequence continues at coordinate 71,708 of MCJB01026021.1, forward strand.
ACTTACTAATTTTGTAAAAATGGGGTTTAGTTTTAAATATTGACTTTCGAAACAAAGTGGCTATTTGTGTAAAGTAAGGGCTATTAGAGAAATGGGTTTAGATATACCTTGGAAATTGATTTCAAATCTTATACTCAAATTCGAAGAAGAATTGTTTAATGATCCTTGCTTTGCAGCAGCGGTTTTTTGATTTGTAGAAAAGCCTGACTTTGAAAATCATTTTTTTTTTACTTTTCATTTTGAGAAAGCGAGATTGTCGACCTTGCAAGTCTGTTTTGGTTCTCAAAATTTTCATGGGAAACCGTTAGTATGAGTAAGAACGGAAGCTGGATTATAGAAATGATTAATAAATTAAAACTATTTAAATACTAAGAGACAGTACTTCTTTTATTTTTACCTATAACTTTTAGGCTTAAAGTCACTCAAAGAGATAAAAGAAAACAATCAATCAAATATTATCAATGTTTTATACGTATAAAGAAACAACAGTAAACTTATAGGAGCAATAAAGGAGGGGAAATGGGTTCATGGTTTGGGCTTGAAGGAAATTAGGCCGAGCAGACAGCGAAACAAGCAACAGCAGCTTCAACGACTCCAGATTTAGGCTAGAACTTGGGCCTGAGTTCTTTGAGAACTCGGGAGGCCCAGTACAGTCACATGTGTAAAAAATATAAGAAAGTCAGTAGATATATGGCACAATATAATATTCAAACACAAGTAACATCAATATAGGCCCAAAACAAAAATAGTAACAAGCATTGATAATTAGGAAATGCGAATAAAATTAACGTAAAGTCAAACAGAGTAAGGTAATTTACAATGAAGCATTTGCTTTCATTTAACACTAACTCTAAAGAGATTAGAAAATGTCACTGATTAAAGGCTTCAGGTAAAATTTCATTCATGACCAAGACACCCTTTGGATCTCTAACACTTCAAAGTTCACAAAAGTCTCAGGGACCCCAAGCAATGCTTGTGTCAAGGAGAGTATCCCAACCACAAACTAAATGTTACTCCTAAATACCGTTAACCACTCACATTTACTCTTCCCTTTAGGTCTAAATGCTAATGAGGCACCCGTTGTAAATTCTAATACAACTGTAGTAATACACAGGGATATATACATTTCTCAAAATAGCTATACATAATATTATCATGATTAATAAGTCATCCAATCACATTCTTGTAGCCACAAGCCAAACATAAATATATGATACATCATAAATATGTCCAAAGGAATTAGTTACAGATACACACAAGGGAAAAGAACACCAAAAATATACATTAAAACCCCAAACAGCTGAGTCATGTGACTTAAAGAGTAGGTAAGATAAAGAGTTTAGAAATCTGTCATGATCACATCACCTTAACAGGCCATGTTCAAGAGTTTATGCCTAGACTAAATCTTAAACTTCTATTAGATGCACAATTTAACATCTTCAATTGGAATCTCTAGGGTGTTAATAGAGATGCAAGTAAACAGGTCAACTCCATTCTAAGAAAATGACATGATTATTTTCTTCTAAAAGATCTTAACTTCATACTCATACCAATATAATTGGAAATTAAGCATACTACTATACTCAAACATAGCAGATATAAGCATAAGATCCATCTTAGGTTCATAAGTCAAGCCTATTTCATTTAGGTAAACTTGGTGAAGTTTAGGGATGATGAAGGTATATAAATGAACATGAAAGACAATCAGAGTTATTTAAGAACAAGATAAGTGTAGGGAATCCAAGAGAACGCATACATGGGAAGTTCTAAGAGGGTTACAACATCACAATCATGATAGGTATCAACATCATGAAATCAAACTGATGTCACTATATTGGTTCCAGAAAAAGACTATGAAAACTTTATATTAAGGATTTGTTATATAGGTTAAGTATTGGAACTTAATCATGATGAAGTTTAATTTTAGCACTCTAACACAACAGATGAAACTCAAAACACCATGAATATCTTAACTAAGTTTCATCGCTTAAGCTAAGTATGCAATAGACATCAGGATATACACAAGGATAAGAACAGGCATCCAGTTAATTTAGAACATGTTTATATAGTGAGATTCCAGATCTGAGACACAGCCATGAGGTTTAACAAAAAATCAATGATCTTCCAAGAGATAATAGAGTCACAGAAGCACATACGGTAGAAATTAATTCAAACGACATGAGCATGATGTACCTAAACTAAGATGATAGTCATGTCTTCATTCGTTAAAGATTCATATCCACTTAGGCTTAGCTTATCAAGCGAATCATTTCAAATGCAAATAACACTAAGACAAATTAGTATAGCATTCATGAGAGCCACAGTAGAACATCAGTGAGGTATAAAGTCAAGATAGGTATATGGAATCATTTGAAGTTATTTGTTAATCACGGAAACTCAGCAATACATAGACTACTCAAAGACATTAAGATTACAAGGGTGATCGATTAGTACACGATCTTGTTTCAGATTGTCAAAGAAGCATATAACTCTGAAGTTTGATAATTAATCATAAACTAATGGCAAAGACATAGAGATAATTAACTATAACTTATCATAAACATAATCAATTAACAGAAAACAACAAGATAAGCAAGATTTTAGTTAGATGATTGAAAAAGAAGAAAGGTCAAGGCTCACTAACCTTCTTTTGAGGAGCAAATCAAATGAGAATCTTTCATAGTTGTTTAAGAATCAAAAACTCAAACTCTAATCAGCGTAAGCTCGGAGCCGAAAAGAAATCAAAACCTAGTTAGAAACCCTAGCTTTGATTTTGCTGCTCAGAACTTTAAGTGTAGTTAATGATATTTCTGTAGTTCAGGTCATATTTCTGCTTGTTCTCGGCGAGAGCATTAAAATCCCCCTATTCAATGCCTTAAGGTTCAACATATTCAAACGATAGTGGAGAGTGACGGAGAGTTGATGATGTGAGCATAATTGATTGAAATCAGAGAAGACAGAGGTAAGAGTAGTGATAGCGTTTTACCTAAGATGGGAAACTGTCAATTGAAGGAAAATTCACCAGTTTAAAGCCCCAATGTCCATGAGTCGCTACGCTTGACCTCTGGACCAAGAATAATCATGATAACACTAGAGAGATGGCCATGTATGCCATAGATTTAACAGAGCACAGGAAATCTGGAGATTTGATGTTGCACCGTTGAATCTAGGGTTTCAGATTTGCACGTTTTAATTTCAAGTGATGAATCGGGCAAGGAATCGGCGAGAATCACAGTTGGGAAAGACAAAGGAAATAATTTTCAGTCTGATTCATCACCTTGCATGAATTGGTGCAAGGTCTGTGATTGATTTGGTTCTGTGAGTTAAGAGAATATAAAGAGGAAGGGGAAGGGGAGGGTCAAGGAGAGAAATGATTAGGGTTTGGGTATTGAGTTGGTCATCTCTAGGGGTTCAAAATGGGAGATGTAACTTGGGTCGTTGGATCTTTATATCAACGGCGCTGATAATTCAGGGTTTAAGAAATTAAGGTGAGAACATATGAGAGCCGTAGGATCTTTGGATTTTGACAGTTGAGATTAAATCTGGGGATGTGTTTAAAATTGAAGAAAATAGGAAGTAAAACGTGGGTCGTTGATCAAATAGATAGACAACTTGGATTAAGCGTGTTTCTTTTGTGAGTGTGGTGAAGGGGTGACATGACCCGATTTAATTGGGTCGCAGAGGGGGTCATGGATCGTCAAGGTGGAAAGAGAGGGGTTGGACCTGCGTCAGATTTTTGTTTTGGGCTTGAGTATTGGGCCATTTTTTATTTAAGAAATGGTCACTTCGCCTTTGATTATGAAATTGCAATTGTAGCCTTTTAGTCTTTAACTTTTTAAAATTAATTGAAATAAATTTAAATAATTTCAATAAAATATAATGGAGATTATAATTAGCAAATACATTACAAATTATCGTAATTAATTAATTAATTATCAAAATATCTTACTTTCCTATTTGTGACACTAATTTTGAATTTATTTTGAAATAGTGGGCTATTTTACAAAAATTAAGGAATTACCTTATTAATTTAGTTATAAACATATGTAATGAATATAAGAGTTATCTTTATAGTTTCAAAAGTAGTAAGAGTAATATACTTATGATTATACAATAATAAATTATTAATTAACATCATTATTTACTTAATTTTTGTAAAAATAAGTTATTAATCAGAAAATATTTTTAACATACTTATTGAAAATCATTAATTTGCAAGTAAATTAATTATAAAAAGGAAGGACAAAATTGGACGTCAACAGTTGGGTTCGAAGAATTCAATGTTCTCTGCCGGCATAAGGGAGTTTGTTGCGTATTGTGATTTTCTCTTGGATGGGACAAGTGGAAGGTTTCTAGCTAATTGAGTATGTATTTTACTTTTGACACAGAGTTTGATAATTGGATTCTCATATTTTATTTGATGGTATGATAGATGTGGTGCATCGTGTGGAATAGAGGTTTGCATGTATAAGGTTACTATTCACTATTGAAGTGAAGTTCATGAATTTTAGACAGCATGGATGGTCTCGGATGTTTGGATGAATGCTATTACTATTGGGTATTACCTGAGAAGGATGCGCATTTCAGAAGGCGCGTTGTGTTTTGACTTATAGACACTTTATTGGTATTGCAGTACTCGCATGGTTGATCGACTGCTAACGTTCAAATTTTGCTATATCGAATAGAAGAATTTTGGAAGTATTTCTCATGGAAGGATTGTGTATGAAGGATGTGTCAGTCACTGGAGTGGTCGAGTGTGATGACTCACTTTATTGCCCTGAATTATTCCATTTATTATGTAGTGTGAGATTTAAATCGAGTAAAATGTACTTGAAGTGAATTAAAAAGAAATGAGACACATGGTCTCATTTAAGAAAGTCTAAGTCGCTAAAGTCAACCACGAGATTGACTTTTGAGTTAGAAGGCTCGGATTTGAAATCCGACGACTCGACTAGCTTCGGAAGGGAATATATGACTTAGACGAGTGACCGAAATATATTTGATAGACCTCGAACAATAATAGACTTGAGTCGAGGAAGTTCGGATTACCGGTTGATAGGTCGGATTTTGATCCAGAAGTCGGAATAAAATTCCGAAAGTTGCTGTAGGTTCCTTATGTGATTTTGGACTTGCGTGCAAATTTTCAGACCATTCGGACACCGTTTGGTCGAGTTTGGATCGAAGGATCGATTTGAGGAACCTTAGAGTTCATAGTATTGCTTTCAAAGCAAAATTGATAAAACGATATTCGTTTTAGTGTTCCAATGATTGGAACAAGTATAAATGAGGTTATAGAACATGTGTGCATGTTCAGATTAAGTCCCGGAGGTCTCGGGTGAATTTCGGATCGTTAACGGGACTTAGTTCGTCGCTTCGTGAAGCAACAAACATTGTACTTCTGGTGTAATTGATATTAGAATTAGTAAACGACCTCCAAATTCAATTTTGTTTGAGGAATTAGCTCCGTATTGAAATTACGGAGCCATGGCAAAAAGAATCGTCCAAATCGGACTCCGTACGAATAAGTTAGACTTATTTTCGTAAAATAAGAAAAGAGATAAGTTGAGGGGTGGGGTTCAAGGCCAAAAAGCGATCCGCTTTTTGGATAAGCGAATCGCGAAACACCCCTAAACCCTCGCGAAGTGAAGCAGAAGCTTCAGGTGGAAAATGCGACGAAAAAAGCGACTCGCATGTTGAGAAAGCGAGCCGCGAAAATGACAGAAACAGTCGCGAACACGGACAGAAACATTTGGGCTATTTCGCGGTGAGTTCGCGATTCGCGAACCTGATATGCGAACCGCGAAATCTCACCTAGGCGTCGCGAAATTGGACAGTAGCCTGGCAACCCTTTTTGCTCGATTCGCGATGGAAAAAGCGGTTCGCGAAAGTGAAGTGCGAACCGCGAATTTGCACACTGGGGTCGCGAAATTGGCCTGATTGAGTACTTTTGCCCGACCTTTTTTTTTACCCAATATAAATAGGACTTAAGGTCCATTTAAGTGCTTCTGAAATTACAATACGCTATACCCACGAGACAAAATATCTTTGAACACAAAGAATCATTAGAAATCAACCCCAAAACACACATGCAATCAAGATTTTGTGATTAAACTTGCAAGAAAAGGGGTTGTACTATCTTGAAAACATTTGGGGCTTTTAAGAAGAAGATTAAAGTGAAGCTTAGAACTAATAGAGAGGGAATCTCAAGAGAAATATCGGGTAAGTATTCTATACCCTAAATCCCTCTTAGATTATGATTTCCATGCTTAATCCCATTGTAAATTCACGAATTTGTGAAAGAGAAGAACCTAGGGTTCTTCTCAATTTCTGAAAATATGAAATTGGGGTTTAATGTCAATCCGATGACGGATTTTGACGAATTTGAGATGTATAGACCCACATTGTAATGGGTAACCACATTTCATGAATTTCGAACAATTTCGCCAAATGGGCCCCACTATTGACCTTGAGTCAATTTCGGGATTTACCCATAAGACGTATAAATTTAAATGGAAATTGGTTTCCATTGTGAGTATTGAATACGATGAATTGTTTGTGAATAGATTTGGAGCCTTTGGACGCAAGGTGTCAAGGCTAAGGTTTATTGAAAACCTTAAATTGTTGCCGAGCAAGGTAAGTGTCCGTCTTAACCTTAGCTCGAGGGATTAGGTACTATGTGCTATATGCTAAATTGCTTTTCTATGAGAAAATCGTATAGGTAAGGTGACGAGTACCTATACCTTGGTGTCAAACATGACCGTGAGTCATTTGTTGATGATTATTGTATATTGATGTCATCATTGTTGCATGATATTCATGATATTGCTGAAATGCAAAAGATAAATATGTTCCTAATTGCCGGATGATATCCGTAAAAATTATTGTGGTATGTATATGAGGGGCGGGTGGCACGCCTGCCACAGAGTATTATGAGATGAGGGCGAATGATACGCCTAGTACATGAAGTGAGCAAATAAATGTTCTTATTGATGATGGATATGGATATAATCACTTCTATCTTATAATTGGGATTAATAATGAATTAGTTAATTAATTGAGTAATCGCTAATAAGGTAAATAATTAAAAAGGTTCGTGTCTAATTCATT
>MCJB01026032.1:9963-45923 GCA_002018475.1 Nicotiana obtusifolia
AATAAAACGGACAGCACCTCCCCTATATATATGACTTCACACAAGTCCAAACAGTCACCAAACAGCAAAACAACATCAATAAGAATCATATTGAGCCTCCCAAAACAGTCCACGCACAAACCAATCACTTCATACGTACAATGGCCACTATAGTCGTGTCAAACGATCCGGAAATGGTATGAACAACTATCAGGCCACAAACCTAAACATATATGGTGTTTCTCCACACCCTTCCTCATCCAAAACTCCACAAATCAGTAGTATAACACGCAGCTTTACATCAACACAAAACAGTTCACAAAACAGTTCGCTACAAGTGAATAACTCAAACTCACGGCTTCCGATCACCGTCCCGTGAGTTCTTACACACATAGAACGACTTACCAAGAATTAACAGTAGAAAAAATGTATTAAATAGATCAGTAAACTCACCGTGCTTGTTATATAACTCAGCCCTTGCTTTGGTTCCTCAAACTCTAGGGTTTACCTTCAACTAGAACTTGAAAGAGGGAAAAATCGATTAGGGTTTGTTTGGGATTATTTTGGGGAGGGGTTGCAGGGGTTCTTTTCGTTTTTGAGGCTGTGAAATAATAGTGAATTATCTGGCTTTAGAAGCTTTTAAAAGCCCTCTCTTAATCGACTTTGGGCTTTTAAATTTTAGCCCTTAATTTTGGCAAGTAGGTGATGCACCTACTTGTCACCTACCAGCCTGCGCAGTTCTACGTAAATATAATTATCTCAATACTCCGAGATCGTATTGACAAACGGTTTGAAGCATTGGAAATAGACTCATAGACCTTTAATTTGGTAGGTAGATCACCCCGTAATTCCTTGTAAATTGGGAGAAAATCGCAGAAACATTTGACCTAACGTTTAAGTAAAATTGTGAACCTAAGTTGCGACAACTTTTGTCGACTTTTGTTTCATAACTCGTTTGACTTCAAGACTTATGAAACGGATATCATATCATTCAAATACCTTAAAACATGACATCTTGGTAATGTTAAACACCTCTCGATTTTCCCAAAAACGCGAGTTACAGCATCCTTAACTCGTTTATCCTCTAATATTTGTTAACTGCCCTTATACACCTTTGCATCGTTTAGGACCAATAGGACTAAACTCTTATTTTCTCAAAGGTAATTCTCTTCTCGAACCAAGGTAGACTATCTTACGGTGTAATCTAACACGTAAATATGGGTTATAACATTGTACGTGTGGTCGGAATTGAATTTTCAGAAGTTCAGAGTTGATTTGGAAAGAAAATTCTAATTTCGGAAGCTTTACGTTGGAAAAATTGACTAAGGTTTGACTTTTGAGTAAACGACCTCAGAATCGGGATATGGAGGTCCCAATAGGTTTGTATGGTGATTTCTGACTTAGGTGTGTGTTCGGGTTGAGTATCGGGTGGTTCGGGAGCATTTTGGCGCCAATTATGGAAAGTTGGCATTTGAAAGTTTAAGAATTTCTTGAGTTTGACTTGAAGTGGATTTTGATGTTATCGATGTCCATTTGGGATTCCGAGCTTTGGAATAGGTTCGTATCGTGATTTGTGACTTGTGCGTAAAGTTTGGCATCATTCCGAGATGTTTAAGTATAATTCGGACGCGGTCGACGAAGATTAAAGTTTGAAAGTTTAAAAGTTTAAAAAAAGGTTTCGATTGCCGATTCATAGTTTTGATGAAGTTTGATGTGATTTGAGGCCTCGAGTAGGTCCGTGTTATGTTATGAAACTTGTTGGTAAGTTCGGACGAGGTCCCGGGGGCCTCAAGTGTGTTTTGGATAAGTCGCGGATCTCTTTGGAGCTTTGTTGTATTGCTGAAGGGGCTTGAGTACTGGTGCAACCACACCTGAAAAAAAGGGCCGCAGATGCGACGCCGCAAAAGTGTCTAGGCAAGCACAGGAGCAGATTTTTGGTTGGGCATTGCTTGGACCGCAGATGCGGTAGTTTTTCTGCAGAAGTGGAACCACACCTACTAAGGGTGGCAGCGCAGAAGCCAGGGCGCAGGCGCGCAATAGGAACCGCAGATGCGGCAAGCAACCTTGCCTGGGTCCTCGCAGGGGCGAGATTGAAAACGCAGAAGCGGTCATCGCAGAAGCGACGCTTTGGACGGCAGAAGCAGGATTTTCTAGGCTTTGTGGATTTTTAAAAATGGGGTTTGGCCCATTTCACTTCATTTCATCCATGGGAGCTAATTTTGGAACAATTTTGGAGTGCCATATTCATCATCTATTATGGTGTAAGTGATTCTTCACATAGTGAGTTAAATACATGGTTTATATATGGATTTAAGCATGGGAATTTGTAGAAATTGGGATTTTGGTAGAAAACCTTGAAATTTGTATTTTTAGATTTTGACCACGAAATTGGATATGGAATTGGGAATAAATCATATATTTGAGTTAGTATTATTATGGGTAATGTTTATCTTCGAAAACTTTTGGAATCCAGGCATGTGGCCTGAGGGTTGACTTTATCGACGTTTCGAGCGGAGTTGGGAATTGTTTAAATTGATTGCTTATGAGTATTATTTTTTTTGATAAATAGAGTATTTATTAATTAATAAAGTAGTACAAAATGGAGGGGGACATGAACCTTACCTCCCCAAAAAAGTACATGTACATTGTCATCCTAAAGTGTTGACTAGAAGTACCTAGGAAATAGTAAGTGGTTAGACCTATTGTAATGTGACGATTGCCGCAGTGGATAGTCGTATGTACAAATTTTCCTAGGTCAACTATACAAAAGAGTACATATGTTCCTGTTGAAACCCAATGGTTGTAAATTTTGTTTTTTCCTAAAGTACCTCTGACTGAAATCTATTCTATCATATTTTTGCAAAAAGCTAGCAAAAGAGCATGAGTTATCTTCAATTCCACTTTGTCTCCTGATGCAGGGAAAGTCAGGTTGAAGATATCCTTCCATGTGTGTTTTGATGTTGCTTGGTGAGTCTGTTGTTTGTGATTGTTGATGTTTCCTGATGCTGGAGTTTCTATTGTGCTGTGTGAGTGTCATGCTGTGATTTGGATCTTCCATGATGATGTTGCTCTTGGTATGGTTGTTGTAGTTGAAGTTTCTACTGATGATGTTACTGTCCATAAGTTGAGCTTGAAGTGTAGTAGGCCAGGGAGTGATGTTGAAACTACTATTAAGCCTCCTTTGATTACTGTTGTTGGAAATCCTGTTTGTAGAATCAGCTGCTGCCTGCTTCCTTGTACACTGTGGCTTGCTTGTGTTGCTGCTGTCTTGTCTCACAATGCTGTTGTTTCTGCTGGTTAGTTTGATACTTGTGGTGCTAACTCTTGTGCTAACACTGGTGTTCCTGGAAAATCTGTTGTTGTTGTATCTGTTGTGTTGGTGCAAGAGGAGTATCTGTGTTGTTATGTATTGCTGTTTGACTGAAGGTTGGCAGGGTGTGGTGTTGCAGTTTCCTTTCTTTCTTTTATTGATGTTGCTTTTGCTCCTGGTACTGAAATGGCAGGGATGTTTGTGCCTGTGAAGATTCTGAGTTTTGTTGCTCCAGTGAAGATTGTTGTGAGTGTAGGAACTAGATGATTGATGCAGTTTCATTAGATTGAGCACTCTAGGTGTTGATACCACACAATGCAACTGCTCCAATAATCTATTCCTATGTGGACAGCTGCTTCTAAGAGAGTTCTTGATTCTGTGAGTTTGCTGGCAATGTTGTTGATGTATGTTTGATTGTCCTATGAACTTGAGATGTTTGTGATTCTTGTTGCTGGTTGTGCTGTGTTTTTCCTGCTTTGTTGGTGCATGCTGGAAGTTGGATCTTTGTTGTGGTTGTGTCCTTTTCATAAGATATTGCATTTGTGGAAAGGTCATCTCCTGATTAGTGTTGGTGTCATTGTTAGTGGCCTGACTGCTGTTGTTGTACCCAACTGACTGCTATTTGAGTTCTGTTCTTTGTTTGGCTCTGGTGTTGTCACTAGTGTTCTGTTCAATGATTTTCTGCTGGAAGGTACATCTCTGTTGTTCTTGTATCTTTTTAGTCCCTTGCTGCAGTTGTGTAAATCTTGCCATAACATGCTTTGTGTAGTTTCTACTGATGAACCAAAAGAATTGCTACTTGTTCCTCCTTGGTCTTTTATTGATGCTACTAGTCTCTCTGAAAACATTATTGCTGCCTCTGATATTTCTTGTTTCATTTAGCTGCTCAAGTTTTCTTCTACTTTCAGTGCTTCTGCAATATCCCTGCCACATGGATTGAGATTGCTGCAGTTGAGCATCTTGCAATTTGGATACTGTTTCTGTAGTCTCCTCTTTGATGCTGCTGGCCTCAATTGACTGCTCAGGTAGTGAAGATCCTGCCATAACATGTTGCATGAAGTTATTGCCGATGCCCCAAATTGGTTGCTGCGTGGATTTCATCCTCTGTCTTTTATTGGTGTTGCTGATCTCGTTGGAGACATTATTGCAGTTTCTAATGTCTCTAGTCTCAGATAGCTGCTCATGATGTCTTTTATTGTCCAAACTTCTGCCAAATTCTTGCAATGTTGGTTGAGGTTGCTGTAGTTGATCATCCTGTGGGTTGAATGATACTCCTGCCTTTCCATCTCTGGTGCTGTTGGCCTCAATTGATTGCTCAGTTTGCTTACTCCTGCTGTATATGCTTCTGCAGTGTTCCTGCAAAATGCATATGTTCTTGTTTGTTACCAAGGTTGTGCTCTTTGGGGGGGGGGGGGCTTTCTCCTCCTTTTCTGCTGTCCATCTCCAGCCATGCTGAGAGGTTTCCTTCGTTTTGTATCTTCTTTATCTTTTGGTTGATCAGTGAAGAGCTTGCCATATCATAATCTGTGATTATGTTCTGTGAAGGGGATGGTCCTTTTACTATCTCTACAGTCCAATCTTTGATATTGCTGCTCTCTGTTGGTTGTTCAGGTTGTAGATTACTGCTGTTGATGCTTCTGCAATTACCCTACAAAACAAACCAAAGTGTTTTGAGAGGGAGGTTTTGTGAAGTGAGCCTTCTTTTTCTCCTCACTGCATTACAGTCCTCCTGCAATAAAACAGTCGTTAGGGATGATATCAGACTATTTTTCCTCCTTCCTGCATATAGAAGCCATTTAAGATTGTTAGGAGGTAAACTCCAGGTTTTCATCCCCCCCAGTTCTTTCATGAGTTCATTGTTGACTTTGTGTCCTGGGTGCACTGACACAGAGTGTAACTTATCATGTTGCTACTTTCACTCTTATGTAAGGGCATTGTGAATTATCAGCATTCAGGATTTTTCTACCTACTGAGTCAAGTTGGGAGAAGTGTTGGCATTCAATTCTTCCCACTTCCAGTGCATAGTTTGCTAGATAGTCAGCCAGCTTGTTCCCTTCTCTATAGATATGAGTTCCTATTAGTGTGAGAGATTCTTTTAGTTGGAGGATTTCTTCCACTTGATCAATTATGCACCAGGGTGGTTTCCAGTTGCCATTGATGATATTGTTTAGAAGCATGGAATCTGTTTGAAGCCATATGTGAGAGAGACGTTGTGTTTTGCAGTATCTCAAAGCTTCATTGATGGCAGTTGCTTCTGCTACTGTACTTGTTCCTTCTGTGATTTCTGTGCCTAGTGCATATATTAACTCCCCTGTTTCATTCCTTAGACAGTACCCTATTGAGCTTCTTCCAGGGTTTCCTTTTGATGATCCATCAGTGTTTCCCTTTACCCATCCCGGCCTAGGAAGTTCCCACATGACTTTACTGAAAGTTATTCTAGGAGTGTAGTTTTCCAGCATGTGTAGGAGTTCATGCCATTTGTGAGGTGCATTTATTCCTGGTTTTCTGATTTTGACTAGGGCTTGTAATGTTATGGAGATTTGGTATATTACTCTGCCTGTTGAGACTGATTCTCCATGTTTGTAACTGTTTCTTCTTTTCCAGAGCTCCCATACAATGCAGGAGGGGAGAGCCTATAGCACTGGTTTGATTCTCTTGACTGCTTGTGTTGTCCAGCATTTTGTAATTGCTTGCTGGAAGGTTAATCCATCAAGTGCTATTCTTGCTCTTTTTAGGAAATATTTCCATACCTTGGTGGCAGTGGTGGAGGTGAAAAAGAGGTGTACCATGGTTTCCTCCTTTGGTTCAGTGCAGCACCAGCATCTTGAAGGTAGATGATAGCCCTATCTTTTCAGAAGGTCATCTAAAGGCAATTTTGCCCTCCAGACTCTCCACATGAAGAAGGCAATTTTGAAAGGAAGCCCTTTAACCCAGATCATCTTGTAAGCTCTTTTTGGTTCTTCTCTTCTTCTGAGGCATTCCCAAGCAGTTTTGACTGTAAATTGGCCTTGATTTTGTAGCATCCAAAATGGGGTGTCTAGATTGTCCCCCCTGTTTGGAGGTCTTCTTGAGGTTGTTATGTGTTCCACCAATTCTTGTGGTAAAGATTCTGACGATTGTTGCATATTCCACTCTTCATTGTGCAGGGCATTGTTCACATTGTGAATTGATTCATCAATTGGGAAGTTTGTTGGCACTATGAAGTATAATGCTCCCAGTCTGGTCCAATTGTCCCAGAAGAGTGAAGATCCCATTTTGATTTTCCAGGCAATTTGATGTTCTATGATCTCTCTGCATTCAAGCATTTTTTTCCAGGTTTGTGATCCTCTCTTCCAAGGGACAATTACTGCATTGAGTTTTTTGCAATAATTTTGACACATGTATGCACTCCAGAGACTGGGTTTAGTTTTAAAGTTCCACCATAGTTTGCAGAAGAGGGCCTTGGACATGTCATGTAGAGATCTAAATCCTGCACCTCCTTCCTCACAGGGAATGCATAGATTATTCCATGATGACAAGTGTCTGCTATTTCCTCCTACTATGCTACTCCAGAAGAATTGTGCAAAGAGTTTGTGGAGATTGTTGATTACTTGCTTTGGGGGGTTCACTGCTGATAGGAGATGCACTGGCATACTTTGCAAAACATGCTTAATCAGGATAGCTCTGTCTCTAATTGAAAGTAATTTGCCTTTCCAAGAATGGAGTCTGTCTTGTACTTTATTGACTATATCCTGATAGTATATGATCTTTTTCCTGGAATAATGTCTAGGGCAACCCAGATAAGTGAATAGGAAGTCCTGTCTTGCAATGCCTGTAATTCTTTCAACTTTTGTTGTGGTTTCTGTGTTGGCTGAGTGATGCAAAAAGATGGCAGATTTACTCTTGTTTACCAGTTGACCTGAAGATGCTTCATATACACTCAGGACCTCCATTATCTGTTGTAGTGAAGTGGCATCAGAGGATGAGAAAATGATCATATCATCTGCATATAACAGGTGGTTGACTTTTGGGCTCCTTCTGGGCATTCCAAAGCCTCTGAAGTAAGGATTGTGATGAAGTGCATTCAGACTCTTCGAGAGGGCTTCTGCTGCTATGATGAACAGTGTTGGTGATAGTGGGTCACCTTGTTTGACTCCTCTTATTGATTTGAAAAAGCCATGAGGCTGACCATTGATGAGGATTGAATACCAGTTGTTACCCATGATGTCAAAAATCATGCCAATGAATGCTTCATTGAAGTCCATTTTCCTTAGAACTTTGGTCATGAATAGCCAGGATCATGTCTAGTTTGATGACAACATTTGGCCCTGCTTTTGTTCTTTGCCCTATGTCAGTGATGATTTCCTGTGCCAGGAGGACATTTTCTACTATAGTTCTGCCTTTCACAAAGCCTGCTTGTTCTTGGGAGATGAGAGAAGGCAGTATGATCAACATCCTTTCATGTATGATTCTGGAGAAGATCTTATTGATGAAATTGCTAAGGCTTATGGGCCTCAAGTCTGAGAATGTCTCTATCTCCTTTTTCTTTGGTATGAGTACCAAATTTGTGTGAGTTACACATCTTGGTAGTTGGCTTCCTGTGAAGAAAGTTGTAACCATGTTCTATATATCATCACCTATGATTTCCCAGCATGATTGGTAGAATAGTCCTGTGAAGCCATCTGGTCCTCCTGCACTATCTCCATTTAGGCTAAAAACAGCTTTTTTGATTTCTTCTCTTGTAGGGATTTTGATCAGTTCTGCATTTTGTTGTGTGTCTATCACTTGCCGTATGTTTTCCAAAATTTTGAAGTTAGTGGGAGCTGTTCTTTCTGTGAATTGTTCCTTGTAGAAATTGATGGCTTCTTCCACTATTTGTTGCTCTTCCTCAATCCAGTTGCCTGCACTGTTTTGGATTCTTCTTAATTGAAGCCTTTTCCTTCTGCCATTTACTTGATCATGAAAGAATCTGGTGTTTCTGTCTCCATCTTTGAACCAAGCCGTTCCTGCTTTTTGTTTCCAGAATTGTTCTTCAATAGTTAGGTGCCTGATCATTTGTGCTTGTACCCTTTGTAGCCTTTCCCTGTTTTGAGCAGTTGGTCTTTATTCAAATTGTTTTTCATGTACTAGAACCACTTCTTCCATGCTTGCTATGTTTTGGAAGATATCTCCATATGTTGCTTTGCTCCAGAGGGATAAAGCTCTTTTTAGTTTTTTGAGCTTGTGATTGAAGAGAATGAAAGGGTCCCCATGGAAGTCTGCCTGCCAATTCTCTCTTACTACTGGTTTAAAAGTTTCCTGCTTAGTCCAGAAGTTAAGAAACCTAAAAGGCTTCCTGATTGTTTTTGCTACCTTGTCAAATTGCAGGAAAAGTGGACTGTGGTCCGAGCCAATTTTAGGAAGGTGTGTGATTTCAATTGTTGGAAAGGCTTGCTGGAAACTTTTGATTTGCTAAGCATCTATCTAGTCTTTTGAAGATGCATTCCTCATCTGCTCTCCCATTTCATCAAGTGAAGATGCTTCCTTTGAATCCCAAATCTGTGAGGCAGCAGATATTGATGCAATGATTGAAGTCATCTACTTCATTGAAAGGCACAGGAAGTCCACCAAATTTCTCCTCTTGATCACAGATGACAATGAAGTCTCCCCCCACTAGCCAAGGTATTGTTATGTTTTGAGCCAAGTCATACAGTGTATCCCACAATTCTATTCTTTCTGTTGAGGTGCATTTGGCATATACAAGTGTGAGGGTAAATTCCAATTTTGTATCTGTGTGGAGTAGCTTCAAAGTAAGTTGTTGCATTGTGTCTGACAGTATAGTGATTTCATATGCATCATCAATGAAGGCCCAGATTTTATTGGAGACATTGGCAGTGGCCTGTGAAAAACCAATTCTTCTTCTATATTGTTCCATTTTCTTGAGTTGTTGCATTGGCTCCATGATGCCAATGAATTCAAAATGATGCTTGTTCTGAAGAGTGATCAGTCTTTCAAAAGCTTGCATTGTGTTGACTGATCTGATATTCCAAAAGATGGCATTCATTGTGTTTTGTTGGGTTAGGTTAGTGCTCTTCTTGGTTGTGTTTTTGAAGAGCTGTTGTTGTCCTTGCTTTGCTTCTTCTAAGGATTCATATTGGCTTTCATTTTGTTGATTTGAGTTGGAGAGAGATCTCCCTGCTTGGCTATGTTACTGATGTTCTGGGCCATGTCTTCTTCATCCATGTCTTTGTCAGTGTGCTACATTTCTTTTTCCACATTACTGACTGCTGCTGCTATTGGGAGGTGCCTTGGCCTGATGATTGCTTGTAATTGATCTCTTATTATGCCTTTCCTGGTGCTTGGATCATGATCAGCTAATCCTTTCTTTGCAGATGTGATTGCTCCTTGTTTCATTTTGAGAGCTGCTTGATCTTTGTTTGCATTTTTCAACAAAGTCAGTAGCCTGTTGTTTTGGAGTTCTTCTTCCAAGGTTCCAGCAGTACCTTCATCCTCACATTGTATTCTCTCAGGAATTTCTCCATCTTCTGAGCCTTCCTCTAGTTGATCTGCCCATAATTTCCCTGTGATTTGTTCAGACTGTCTTTCTACTTCTGTTGGTGTCAACTGTTCTTCAGCAGGTTTATTTTTGTTTTGTTTGCTGTTGTTATTCACAATTTGTGCACATTGTAGTGATGTGGTATTTGTGTTCCCTGCCCTATTGGGGGAGTGTTGAGCACTGCTGTTGTATGTTTCCTTTGTGCAGTGTTGCTGTGTGCTATTTTTGCTTACAACATTGCTGTAGAAGCTTTTCTGAATCCATTGTGAGGTGGATTCCCTTGCCCTTTCTTTTGTGCTGCTATTGTTTGCTGTTCTTGCATCAGCTGCTTCTTTTGTTACTGCTTGTGTTATTTTATTCTGCTGGCTGCTGCTTGTTTTTGATTTTTCTGTGTTGATTTTTGCTGGGGCTGTTGGTGACTGAGCTGTTGTTGCAATCAAATCTGTTTGAATTGTTGTTTGTGCAACCGTTCCTATTGGTAGAAACTTTTGATTTCCTTTGCTGCTACTGGACTCTTGATCCAGTTTGTTGCCTGTTTTGGTATTCTTTTGTGCACTACAGCTGGAGTGTCTACAGAGGATTGGACTAGGAGCCCTTTCTAAGTAGTTGCTGTGAGAGCTTGTTGTCATTTATAGTGTTTGCCAAAGTTGGACCTGCTGTTGTTTGAGCTGCTGTTGAGTTTCCTGCTTGTTCTTCTAAATGTTCTGGCAAGCTCACTGTCTTGACTTTGCTGCTAGTAGCCTCAGAGTTGGAATGGTTGCTTAGGCTGAGGTTCAATATTGAGTCTCCTGGTGCATTATTTCCTGCAACTGTCAATGCTGTGAGAATTGCTTCCGAGGTGTCTATTGCATACTCTTCTTCCTTATTAGTCTCCTCATTTTTGGCATTGTCTTGGTTGAGTGCTTCAAACATGTTTGCAACTTGAAGCTGTTGAGTGTCCTGTTTGGCTGATTCTTTTTGCTTCCCAGGTGTGGAATTTGCTTTGCTTTGCATTCGATTGTCTTTGACCTCCTTCCATTGAGGGCCATTATTGCCTACAACTTTGCCACTTGACAATATCATTAATGGAGCTCTTTCTTGCCTTTGCTGAGTAGCTTTTCCTTGTAATTTCCTTTGCTCCTTAGCCTTTTGCTGTACTGCCATATCTGTATCAAGGATTTCTGGGTGTAGCTTCTAACATTCTATCATGTCATATTGTATTTTAACCCATTCCATTCTGATTTCCCCTGTTGCCTCATTTTCTATGTCTAGTCTAACTTTTTTGGGCAGTTCTGCTAATAGGTCTACTAGTACCTTTACTCTCGCACAACTAGGCCGCGTCTTGTTTATTGTAGCTAAGTCAAGGTGCAGTGGCTTACCTACTGCCGAAGCAAGCGAGAAGAAACATTCCATTACAAAGTATGTAGGGGAGTAAGTGTGGGAAGGAAATCCACGCCATTGCCATTGATGTTTCCTCTCCAAGCTTGAATTTTGCATCATAAATCAGTTGTCTCATCTGATATTCATACCCGTCCTTGGCTTTAAGATAGTATGTGTTCTTTGAGGTAATTTTGAGAAAATCCTCCCATAGCGATAGTCTGATAAGAACATGTTTGTCCGTGAAGAAGCCGATGTTGCATTCACCTCTAATACCACTTTGTATTGGGATGATTCTTCTCAATTCCTGTATATCCGGCCAACCATAGGAGAACTTGCCCATAACCGCTTACTGTAGACCCTCAATAATATTCATGCGAGTCACCTCTGCTTCTGTGTATTTGACAATGGGTTGTCCGTGCATGAAAGTCGCTTTCTTGAAGGGGATTGATTCAATTTTCCGATTAAGGTTCATCGCTACTGCATTGTTCGAGGTTGATGGTTTTAGGATTTGGGAGTAATCTAGAGGTTGGGATGTGGATGAGGGAGTGTCTAAGGTTAGAGGAGTGTTTAGGGGTGGCGACGCCATTGATGGCGATGAAGTCCTCGGTGTTATCGCGCGTGTTTCTCTCTCTATCGCCCAGACCGTCTCTCTCTTATCTTGCACAGGGCTTGCTTATGAGTATTAGAGTATATTTTGATTGTTTTGCACATTGTTTGACTAGTTTTGGATCGACGAGCATCAGTTTGAGGTGTTAGAGAGGCATTAGAGCCGGTTATAGAACTTCGGAGCGAGGTAAGTCTCCTGTCTAACTCTGTGAGGGGGAAACTACCCCCTAGGTGATGTATTTGATATGTGCTACTTGTTGTGGGGGCTACGTACGCACGAGGTGACGAGAGCCTGTACGTAGCTAAAATCCATGTTATTGTCCGAGTAGATTTAGGTTCACATCATGCTATAATTGTACTATATGAGTCATCTTTGCTCGTTTAATTCCTTTATTTCGCACTACGACTTGAGACTAGACTTGCGTAGAGTGTTAGACTTTTTATTGTAGAGATTTGACAGGCTTCATAATTAGCCACAGAATAATTGTACTCCTCTTACGAATTTCTCCCGCATTGTGTGTCTTCAGCAAAAAGCTTCCTTAAAAATTTATATCTCACACGTTTGTTCATGAATGGGGTCAAGGACCCATTAAAGCTTCTTATTCTAATGGGATCGGGCCGCTCGCCTTGGTTGTATAATAGATACATCTATGGTTCGTGTCATTCGACACTCGGCAGTGCGCACATTATGATAGGATTGGGTTGTTCGCCTCAACAGGATTATGTATTGTGACTCTCATGGTTGTGGGCCGTTCGTCTCGGAAATATAATAGCTGTATATATGGTTCATGTCGTTCGACCCTCGGCAGTGCACATATTATGATAGGACTGGGTCGTCGCCTCAGCGTTTCTGTAAAATACTCTTATGGAATCGTGCATATTATTTGACAACAAGCCAGTGTATCTGTGAGTTTTCCTGATTTAGACTGTGACGATCTATCTGGTGAGGTCCATTATATACATACTCCGATTGAGGAGGTAACTACTAGCTGAGAGCTTGAGTTTATTGTTGAGAGGAGAATTGTACCACGTATTTATACATGTTACTTCGTTTATTTATTCTGCCTCACATCTGTTTACTTCCTGTTGTATTTGATTTATTGGACCACTAGTAAGTGTCGATGTCGATCCCTCGTTACTACTTCTCCGGGGTTAGGCTAGATACTTATTGGGTACCCGTTGATTTACGTATTCATACTGCACTTGCTGCACTTATTGTGCAGGTACATATATGTCTGGTGGTTTTTTGGGCTCAAAGGCGCGGCGGCTATTGCGGGGACTTTACCGTGAGCTGCATTTCATGTTTCAATCCGCAGCATACAGAGTCTCCATGAAAGTTATTTATTTTCTCCTGTCTAACTTGTATTCCAGATAGATTTTGTATTTTATTATATTTCCTAGTTGATGCTCATGCACTTGTGACACCGGATTTTGGGGACTTCTACCGGATGTTTGGTATGGTAGTTCACGTAATTACTACCATTTTACCCTGTAAATTCCATTTTATACTATTTAATTAGTGGAAATCATGATTTCTAAAGTAATAAAAATGAGTAATTTAGTTGATCAATCACTGTTGGCTTACCTGACAGCGGCATAAGGCGCCATCACGACCTAGTGGATTTTGGATCGTGATAGAGAAAAAGTTCAAGTATAGGGGTATTTGATGGATATAAATTATTCATGTAATTTCATATGTAAAAAATAAGTTTTAAAATAAAATATGAATAATGATATCCTATCCTCACATATTTTCTAACAAATCTTGTAGGAAGAAGAAATTATGAAAAAGAAGGATAGAGCTTAAAAGACAAGAGAATGAAGCAAAGCCACAGTCCACATCATCTTCATACTCGCAAATGTGGAATATATATATATGGGCTTATGGAAAGAGATAATTAGAGATGAAAAGAAGCCTAGTTGCATATGTGGAATCTATATGCACATGATCACATTCGCATACATGGAACCTACATTAGCAAGTCTAACTCATGAAGTCAAGAATGGAAGCGAAAGAGTCATAGACGCATGTGTGGAATCTATATTTGCAAAGGTCACATTCGCATACATGGAACCTACATTTGCAAGAATAACTCATGAAGTCAAGATTGAAGCACAAATTCCTTAGTTGCATATATGAAATCTATGTACACAAAGGTCGCTTCGCATACATGGATTTCTCATTCGCAAAAGTGGAACGTGACAAAAGCTACTAATCTTTTCCCATAAATAGCAAGCTATCTTTGTATAAGAAGATCCAATCTTTTGTAAGACAAGAACTAGTCTTGGTCTTCTTTCTTTGTAGTAAAAGTATTTTCTTAGTCTTTTAAATATTTCTAGTCTTCTAAATATTTTTTTAGCTTTTCTCACTCCATATGGAGTAATCTAATATATGAATAACTTAAGTAAACATAGAAGTTAAATTTGACGAGGCCAATGTGTATTGGAATTTCCTGCTCGTACTCTGTCAAATTCTAGTATAGTTTAAGATATCGTCCCACGGAGATTGGATAATCTATGCTACAGACTTGTAATATCTTAACTACTATTTGACAAAATCAAATTGATGAAAAGTGAGTGAGGTTTCAAACTTGTTAATTACTTAAACAAAACATATAACTTTGAAAGATTTATAATTTTAAAAAAAGAGTTAGGAATCATTGAATTCACTTAATAATATTACTATAATAAAATCTCAATTTCTATATTTATTTCTTTAAAGAATAATTGCTTATTTCTAATACAATTGTATTTTGCTCACTAAGAGATAACCAACTAATAACACTCCGTAGTAGCCAGGCAGTTTGCTTCAGAGACTTGAGATTCCAGAGTGAAAATAGGAGTGTATTACCATGGACTTCGTTGTTGGGCTTCCATGGACTCAGAAGAAATTTGACGCAGTATAGGCTATTGTGGACAGGTTGACCAAGTCGGCTCATTTTATTCTAGTAGTGACTATCAATTCTTCTGAGCAGCTGGCTCATATCTATATCCGCGAGATTGTCCAACTTCATAGCGTGCCGATATCCGTCATCTCTCACTGGGGCACGCAGTTTACATCGCATTTCTTGAGAGCTGTGCAGCGTGAGTTGGGCACATAGGTTGAGTTGAGCACAGCATTTCCCCCTAAATGGACGGACAATCTGAGCGCACCATTCAAATATTGGAGGATATGCTTCATGCCTGTGTTACAAATTTATGGGGTTCTTGAGATTAGTTCTTGCCGCTTTCGGAGTTTGCCTAAAAAAAACAGCTACCAATCAAGTATTCAGGTGGATCCTTTTGAGGCCCTATATGGGAGACAGACAGTGTCGTTCCCTAGTTGGTTGTTTGAGCCGGGAGAGGCTAAGTTACTAGGCATAGATTTGGTTCGAGATGCTATGGAGAAGGTCAAGTTGATCCAGGATCGGCTTCGCACAGCCCAATCTAGACAGAAAAGTTATGAGCATCGGAATGTTCGTGATATTGCATTCATGGTTGGAGAGCGATTTTTGCTCCGTGTTTCACCTATGAAGGGTGTGATCAGGTTCGGGAGGAAGGGAAAGTTGAGCCCTAGGTATATCGGGCCTTTTGAGATCTTTGAGAGGATTGGTGAGGTGTCCGATAAGCTCGCACTGCCACCTAGTTTATTTGTGGTTCATCCAGTGTTCCATGTTTCTATGCTCCAAAAGTATTATGGTGATCCGTCTCATGTTTCAGACTTCAGCACAGTCCAATTGGACAAGGCTTTGACTTATATTGAGGAACCGGTGGCTACCTTGGACAGACACGTCCGGCAGTTGAGATCAAAGAACATTGCTCAGTGAAGGTTTAATGGAGGGGTCATCTGGTCGAGGAGGCAACCTGGAAGACCGAGCACGACATGCAGAGTCGTTATCCTCATCTATTCATCAATTCAAGTATGTCCTTAAGCACGTTCGAGGACGAACATTTGTTTTAAGATGGGGAGAATGTAACAACCCGATCGGTCTTTTTGTGTAATTGTGCCCCATGTCCCCTTTTGATGCTTCACACATGTGTATTTATGATTTTATGACTTACGGGGTTGATTAATTTCGTTCCGGGAAGCTTTCGGGTTGATTTGGACCTTTTTATTTTTGACTTAGAAGCTAAGTTAGAAATGTTGACCCAACTTTGATTTATGTGAAAACGACTCCAGAACGGTGTTTTGATGGCTCTTGTAGCTTCATATTGTGATTTGGACTTGGGCGTGTGCCCAAAATTGAATTTGAAAGTTCGTAGGTCGATTTGTGTTGTTTTGCCGAATATTGGCAATTTGAAGTTGAAAATTTTGGCCGTAGGTTAACTTTTAGCTGTCGAGTTCGGAATTTGATTTTGGGACTTGGAATAGATCCATTATGCTATTTAGAATTTGTCTGCAAAATTTGGTATCATTTGGAGTTGAATAGATAGGGTTCGGACACTTAGTTGCAATGCTAGTAGTTCTTGAAATTTACTTTGAAATTCATGCATTTTAGTGTTTGATTCATAGTTTTAGATGTTAGTTTTGTGTTTTGGTCGCACGAGTGAATTCGTATGATGTTTTAACACTTGTGTAGATGTTTGGTTTGGAGCCCCGAGGGCTCGAATGAGTTTCGGACGTGTTTCGGAAGGTTTTGGACTGAAAATGAATTGCTGGTGTTGTTGTTGCTCTGTTATCGCAATTGCGAGCACCAGCCTCGCAATTGCAAAGTTGAAAATGGGGGCTCTGATGTCGTAATTGCGACTAAGCCCTTTGCAATTGCGTAGTCAGCAGGATTTTAGCTTGGTTCGCATTTGCGAACAATTGTTCGCTTTTGCGAAATGTCCAGCTTCGCAATTGCGTAGCCTTTGTTGCAATTGCGATAATTATTAAGCTTGACAGGGTTCACAAATGCGATCCCTGGTCGGATTTGCGAGAATGCGAATCCTGTGTCGCAAATGCGACATCTGCATCTGGACAAAAGGGCTAGGAGATGGGACTTTTCAACATATTCTCTCATTTTAGAATCCTAGACTCGGTAGGAGGCGATTTGGAGAGAGGATTTTTATCTTTAAACTTTGGGTAAGTGATTCTAATCTATTTAAAAATATATTCCATCAGTATATCTTAGATTTTAACATCAAAATCATGTGAATTAAAGTGAAAATTTGTCAAAATGTGTCAAATGTTTGAAAAACAAGAATTTGAGTTTTTGGAGTCGATTTGGGCTTGGATTTTGAAACTAACACATATATGAACTCGTGGGATTATGGGTAGTCAGAATCTATCTTTGGACCCGGGTTTTGACATGGCGGGCCCCAAGTTTTTTGTTGACTTTTTGGAATCCCATAACCTTGGACCCGGGTTCGCAAATGCGACACTAGAGTCAACCATTGGTCAATATAAACAACTTAAGCTTCTAAGCCAAAAATCAACGGGTCCAAATCAACTCGAAATCTTTCCGGAACGAAACTAATCAACCCCGTAAGTCATAGCACCATAATACACATGTGTGAAGCATAAAAGAAAAGTAATAGTACGCAATTACACAAAACTACCGGTCGGGTCGTTACATTATTCAACTTCCGTTCTTATTCTTACAAACAATTTTCGTGAAACTTTTGAAACTAAGACAGATTTGCAAAGTTAACAGCCTTCTCTTTCTAAAACAAGAAGAAAACCGAAAAACCAGAAAAAAAGGATTTCCAAAGCGGGATATTTCTACAAATCAAACAAACACTACTGCAATTAAGGATCTTTCAAATGATTCGTCTTCGAACTTGCATATGAGATTTGAAATCAAACTTCCAAGGTATATCTGAACCCCATTTCCCCAATAGTTCTTACTTTACACAAATAGCCACTTTGTTTTCGAAATGTTTTAAACTTAACCTCATTTGTTAGTAAGTGTTATAAATTCATTTATTTTCTAAACATTCGATCAATTATAGACATTGTCAAAGGCTTTTAAATAAAACCTACAAAAAAATTTCTAGGAATATATATTACTTCTCTTTCAAAACATAAGTTTTAAAACATTACATAAGGTATGCCGTACAGTTTTAAGCACTAACTAAGTAGATATATACATTTAAATTTCCCAAACCTAGTCTAAGTCCTATGGAGCTACCTTAGGTAGATTCTAACGGGTGCCTAATACCTTGCCTTTAGAAGAACAAGAACCCTTATCCAAATCTCACTAGTTAGCAAACCAATATGATAATGATTTTAACAATTGAATAGGTACCCTATTATACCTTTAAATATTAGGTGGTGACTCTCATTTATCATCAATAGGGAACCCACTAGTTGAATCTTGTTTTGACTTGTGCAAGATAGGGTGCAACAGTCATCAATAAAGATGATCACAAAAAAAATCCAGTTAAAGCTTGAACACTCTGTTAATTAAATCCATGAATGTCGCTGGAGAATTAGTCAAACCAAATGACATCACCAAGAACTCATGATGATCATACCCCATCCTGAAAGCTGTCTGAGGGATATATAAAGCCTTATTCTTTAACTGATGGTAACCTGATCTTAAGTCAATCTTAGAGAACACCGCAACACCCTGAAGCTGATCAAACAAATCATCAATACTAGAAAATGGATACTTGTTCTTGATAGTATCTTTATTCAATTGCCTATATTTAATACACATCCTCATAGTACCATCCTTCTTCTTCACAAAGAACATTGGCGCCCCAAGGAGATATACTCGGTCTAATGAATCTTTATCAAGCAAAACTTGCAATTTTTTGTTCAATTCTTTCAACTCTGATGGAGTCATGCAATATGGTAAAATATATATGGGTTGAGTGCCCAGAACCAAGTCAATGCCAAAATAATATTCTAATCTGGTGGGATACCCGACAAATCCGTAAGAAATACCTTCGAAAACGCCCTCACAATCGATGCCGAATCCATGGAACAAACCTCTATGCTAGAATCTCGAACGGAAGCCAAATATGCTAGACATCCCTTCGCAATCATATGATGAGCCTTCAGAAATGAGATCACCTTACTTGTAGAATGATAAAGTGACCCTAGGAACTCCAATCTAGGCAATGTTGGCATAACCAAAGTCACAGTCTTAGTATGACATCTAAGATAGCGTGATACTGTGATAACCTACCCTTGCCAAGAATCACCGCAAAATCAACCATGTACAATAATAAGATATCAACCATAGTATCATACCCATTGATTGTGATCACATAAGAACAATTGACACGATCCATCCAATAGAATCTCCAATAGGTGTAGACACATAAATACGAATATCCAAAGAATCACGAGGCATATTCAAATATAATGCAAAATAGGATGACACATACAAATAACTAGAACCCGGATCAAATAATACTGAAGCATCTCTATGACAGACCAAAACGATACCTATAATGACTACATCAGACACAATCGCCTCACGCATATCAAGGAAAGCATAACAACGAGTCTGGCCTCCACCTTTAGGATGATCTCTACCCACCTTACCTTCACATCTAGCTAGCTGTGCAGGGTGCTGTAGAAACTGGCACAGGAATCATAGTCTGGGTGCCTTGTTGAGATGCACTTATTCGAAGCATCGGACAATCCCTACTTATGTGCCTCAAATCCCCATACTCAAATTAGCTCTCTACTGACATAGCTGTTTGGATTGAGCCTGCCCCGGACGACTAGAATATCCACTATAAGACCTACGTGTAGGAGGTGCACTGAATGATGACTGCCCTAGATGAGCACTCCAAAACCCATGTCTAGTTGG
Organism: Nicotiana obtusifolia; assembly: GCA_002018475.1. Classification (NCBI taxonomy): domain Eukaryota; kingdom Viridiplantae; phylum Streptophyta; class Magnoliopsida; order Solanales; family Solanaceae; genus Nicotiana; species Nicotiana obtusifolia. Next base: position 29,462 of record MCJB01026032.1, read on the forward strand.
AGCACCACGTGAAGTCTAAAGTGCTGACTAAACTAGCCTACTAGAATAGCCTCTACCATGATGACCCTTGCCCTTATAGTAGGCACCATAAATCTTCCAATACCACGAGGCTTCTTGGCCTCTCTGTCCTCCCTCTCCTATCTGTAGATACGCTGCAACCTCTTAGCAATCTCTACAACCTGGTGAAAGGTAGTCTCAATTTCTCGTGCCATCCCAAACCTAAGACTATAGCTGAAACCCTAGACAAACCTCAGTAATCTCTCATTCTCAGTAGGAACCAGAAAAGCTGCATAGCGTGACAACTCTGTGAACCTCATCTTATACTAGGTAATAGTCATTCCCTCATGCTACAAGTGCTCAAAATGGTTGTGCAACTCATATCTCCTGGTGAATGGAATGAACTTCTCTAAGAAGAGAGTCAAAAGCTAAGCCCATGTGAGAGGAAGTGGCCCTGCTGGTCTTCCATACTCATACGTTTGCTACCACTTCTTGGTTGGCCCTCTCAATTGAAATATGGTAAAATCAACTCCATTGGCTCCACAAGTCCCAAATTGTGTAGAATCTCATGAATCCTATCCAAGAACTCCTGAGCATCCATTGTGGGATCACCAGTATAACATGGAGGATCTACCTTTTAGAAACGATCCATCCTCTTTTGCTTCTCCACAGTCATAGCAGGTCTAACCTCGGGCCTGAACGCAGCAACAGGCTGAATCGCCCCGACTAGTGGAACAACCGAAACTTATGGAGTTTGAAACATAACAATGGCCTATTCCGGAGTGTGAATAGTTGGGGTTTGCACTCCCCCTCAAGTCTAAGAAGTAGTTGAAATCATAGGGATCATACCGGCCTGTTCTAAGCTATAAAAGTAACTCAAGTCTAGACCGTAGTGTCCTAAAGCACTGGGATAGAAATAAGACCCTTAAGAACCTGAGTTGGACCCAGTGGAACATCATAAACTGGAGCGTGATCCTCAATTGGAGCTACATGTAGCTCCTTAGAAACTGATTTACCATGAGCACGAGGAACTGCAGGTGCTCCACCTCTCACATGAGCAGTCGTACATGGTCTGGCCTAAACTCTAGCCCTACCCCGGCTTCTTCTTCCCCATGCTTTGGCATGAGGTATTGACTCCTACGAAGCTACTGCGAAAAAACGTGTTCTCACCATATGTGAGAGAATAAAAGAACAAAAATTCAAACTTTAGGATGAAATAAAGTCGCACGATAGAGATAAGAAAGTAAAGTTCTCTAATATTCCCATAGCCTATTGAAGATAAGTACAAACATATCTGTACCGATCCGCAAGACTCTACTAGACATGCTCATGACCCATAGAACTTATGAACCAAGAGCTCTGATACCAACTTTGTCACGATCCAAAATCTTACCAACAGTCATGATGACACGTAACTCCTCCAAGACTAGGTAATCCAACATGTAACATAGATCAAACAAAACGAAACGAGATGTAATACAACTGAAATAGCATAAATGGTGAAATAAGTCTTTAACAGCAGAAAGCATAAGACACTACAACATCAAATCTCCTAAAATCTGGTCGTACGAAGTCATGAGCTCTAAATCAAAACACAATTGAATCTCTCAATAATATAATATTGTCTAAATATAGATAACAGTGTGAAAGATATGGGAAGCAAACTCCAAAGGTCTACGAGCGATCATGCAGTACTACCTCGAGTCTCCTCTGACAGCTACAAGACTCACTCCTGAAGTCTGCTACTGCCAACACCAGGATCTGCACAAAAATATACAGAAATAAAGTATGAGTACGGGACAACACGTACTCAGTAAGTATCAAGATTAACCTTGGTGAAATTGTGACGAGGATCAAGTCATGTGATACTCACTGAACAAATAAACCTTTATAATTCATAATTATTCATAACAAAACTATGACAAAAGATGCAGTATCATTGAAGATTTTATCAAGATATATCAACTCAACATAGATAGTTCAATCTCAACTAATAGGTCAAAAGCATATAATAGAGGCATCGCGTAGCATGTTAGAATTCAACATAGATTGCATATAGAATGCATAATAAGGCATAAGGGATTTACTTGAATAGTCAAAACTTCCACCTTTATGCTAAAAACTCACCATTGTCAGATTCTATATCACAATCAACCAAACATCTGTCAATTTATCACAATCTGTGTGTATGCTATCAAGAGAGAAACATGAGAGAGCGATCCTAATAGGATAAGTCAATATTCACATGCTACACGATATAGAATTCGTGCCATAACAATAACAATATTATTATAACTTCACGGCAAAGACCTCGCGTCGTAACATCAGTGATAGCATAATAACCGCACGATACAAACTCATGCCACTTCCAAATCAATCTGATCAATATGTCTAAATTGTCATAATCATAGCAATCTGAAATAATATCTCATCATAATAGAGGCATATTCTCGTAAATAATTAATAAGGTGCACAAGGACATAATAATAAAGGTGTGGATGTGTGAATGACAAGTGAAGCATGACTATGGCTAAATCAAGTATATCAACAATATCACAAATAGCTCATCTTGGCCAATTACAAAGTAGTAATCCTAAACATGGATACTAGTATGAAATTAATAACTCACATAGCCATACAATAGAGTAAAACATAAATCATATAAGACACAGCCAAATAAGGCATTATAAAAGCATAATTTCTAATCTGATCATAAATTATACATAGCACCCGTATATATGCTCGCCACTTCGCATATATTTCTCTTCTCACATATTTCAATTCATCAAACAAGGTCTTATCCTAAGGTTATTCTCTCACAATAAGATAAGGCAAGATACCGCCCTTAGAAAATCAAATCAATCCAAAATCACCTTTTCTTTAGAAATCACCTCTAACTGGCTCGAATCTAGCCAAATAATACTTAATAATGTCAAACAACATCACAAGAATCAATTCAAATAATAAAACTTCAATCTTTAATCAATGCTCTAAAAGTCAACAAAAGCCAACCCCGGCTCACATGGTAAAATTTTGAGTCTAGGGGTAGAACTCGTATACTGATATCCCATGAGTCTAATATGTGTTTAGTTTTCAAATCAAAGTCCAATCATAGCACAAAACCTCAATTTTCACTGTCTTACGTTGTAGGCAAAATCCCCAAATTTTATCTCAAAATTCCATATTTTAAGTATTACATGTAGATTATTAAAATATAATCATAAATGAGTAGAAATCACTTACCCCTTAGTCTCGTATAAAAATCTCCTTGAAAATGCCCATCTCCAAGTATAGGGTTGAAAATATAAGAGATTGGGTAAAATCCTAAAATTCCCACTTAAATACAATGCCCAAGGGTACTCTTCATAAACGCGGCCCACACCTCGCCTTCGCGAAGCACAAAAATACCTGTGCCAAAATTCCTCTTTCGCAATCACAAAAGTACCCTCGTGATCACGAAACCTCGCCTGCTATACCTACTAAACGAGAGGCCTTCCTACCCAGCTTGGCTCCACAAATGCAACCTCCCTCTTGAACGCGAAGGCTTCCTCCCAGCTTCCAGCTCCTTCTTCGCGAATATGGAACCCCTTACACAAATGTGAAGGAAAAATGCCCCTCATCTCCAAATAATACGTCATGGTTACGAGACCTGCTCCATGATCGCGAAGCACACCAGACACCAACAAAATCTGCAACCCTAAACATGCTCTGGGTAGTTCGAAACTCACTCGATCCACTTGGGACTCCGTCCAATCATACCAACAAGTTCATAAATACTAACTAGAGCGATCCAATGAATCCAAACACATACAACATCATCACATATATGAATTAAAGATCAAACCACAAGTTAAATTTCCTTAAGTTCAAGAACTTCTATTCTTCCAACAAGCGTCCGATTCATGTCCAATTACTTCGGACCACAACTAAACTTTGCACATAAGTTCCATGAAACAGAACAAACTTATTTCAAGTTCCGGAACAACAATCAGAGTCTGATATCATTAAAGTCAACTATTTGTCAAACTTAAGAACTCTCCAATTCTTTAAACTGCCAACTTTCGGTAAATAGGTAACAATCCTCTAGGAACATCCAAAACCAAATTCGAACATAGGCATAAGTCCAAAATCACTAAACGAACCTACTGAAATCATCAAATAACCAATCTGAGGTCGTTTATACAAAAGTCAAATCTTGGTCAATACTATCAACTTAAGGCTTCCAAAATGAATGCGTGTTCCAAAGCATTTTCGAACCTCATGAAAACCAAACCACTCATTCCCGTAAGTTATAAAACATAAAAAATACATACGGGAAACATCTAGGGGAACGGAGTTTTAATACTCAAAATGACCAGTTTGGTCTTTACATGATTATTCAAGAAGTATTTTATGAGATGAAGGATGAATCCAAAATTGAGCAGTAGATTAAAATGGATTGAACTTCTATCCTAGTTAGAAATATTGTTCTTAGTTGTGTAGTGAGATATAGTTCTGCATACTGGGGATGTCCAGTATGTCTCTCTTTCCTTTTTTTCTTTGAGTTGTAACTTTTCAATTAGAAATAAAAGTAGTTGTATTTACCAAAAAATGAGATTCCAATCCGTAAAGACATAGCAAGTGCTATTTCAAAATGTGAAGGTTTCAAAAACATTAAATTTCTAATTTTATAAAAAATATATATAACAATATAACTCAAACATTTAATCCATCTATCATCAACATAAGTTTTTAATAAGCTTATAACATTATCCACAAGTGTCTTTGACATCAAGTCCTTGAAACTAATTTTTTTTTCTTTTATAAAATAACAAGATCTTTTATATGCAACACAACTCAAAACACATGGTGATATCCCTCCCCATTTGTTCCCACAAGTATGGATGTATATTTACAAATAATCTCATGTAACCCAAAGCATGATTTTAGAAAAAATTTCTGGAAAAGAGTAAGTTTTAATCAACTTGTCTCAATTCCAAGCTCTAAATTGATTAAAATGCTCAAACATCGCCAAGCAAGCCGATATCTACATTAGACATACTATAAACATCAAAACTTATCCAAATATATTTGTCGATACCCATTTAAGGTTTACAAGTTGACAATAGGTCTTCAACAAGTTGAATTCACCCATACGTTTTACTTTTATCCTTAATCAATCATCCCTGAACTTTATGCCTAATTTATGATATATGATTCAGTACTTAATCGTAATTAAGCTATTAAAGTCACTAGATTCACCAAATATCTTAACAAGATTCAAAAATTCACTAATCATATTCTTTCTTATTCAAGAACCTTAATTCACAATACCTATTTTAAGAACTAACATAATTTTTCAACCAAATCGTTCTTACTTCACAATACCTTTCAAATACTTAATCTATAATTGTTCTCGAGTATTGGGTAGAGAGTTTACCTCTGGGATCACAATCCTAGCTTGAAGAGTTGAAGAGATTTCTTGAAGATTGGAGAAATTCCTATGGATTTTGATCCATTAAGGTATTAGTTCTTATATTAAATGATGTTATATAATCATAATTGCACCAAAACTACTTACCTTCAAGTGTATGGAATGCCCTTGGACGAGAGTTTCTCTTTCTAAAGTCTTGCCTTGTCAAATAGGGGTCCATTTCTTTCTCCCCGACCTCAAAGGTAAATTTGGCCGCCAAATGATGCGGTAGGAGAAACAGTTAAGGCAATGGTTTGGCAATCATAAGGCATGGGACATGGTTAGCGACACGGTTGGGGCAAGGCCACAGTTCCTCTTTCGTTTCCTCTCTGAAAACCGACACGGTTGGGGCAACTATGGGGCAGGCGACACGGTCAGTGACACGGTTTCCTCTCCTCCTTCAACTTCATTATTACCCCAATTTTCATAAGTCATACTTTTCCATCCAACTCCGACTCATGTAACTTCTATTATGGTGATATATAAATATCCCAACGACCCCATTGCCCGCAGTTGGGTTCTCATGACCCCAATGCTTCATTAATTACTCTCTTAAGCTTGTCTTAAGCTCAATTTAATTATAAAAATTCTAGAGTGTTACGTAAAGATTAGGTGGTTAAGCTTGTGTAGTAAATACATTACGCACTTGCTCAATTAGTTTAGATTTAAATGCAAATAAAAAATAAAAAATTTAATGTGCTAAAAGTAAATAACAATTAGATGCATTTATATTGGTTCAGATCGCCCGTTTGGCGCTTAATCTAGTTCCCTTATGTTACAAGGGGTTACTCTAGTTCTCTTTTTAAATGGCCTTTATCAGGTACAACTTCAATGATTTGCTCGCTCACCACCAACTTTTATGAGGCTGGTTTTATCTCATTCACCAACGAATAAACAATTCTCAAGATTTTCCTTAGAGACACTCTTCCTCACAACTCTTTTCTATTTCTTATTCTCTTTCCTTTCCTTTTGAATACACATTTAACCTTTACAATATAATGCTTTGAAGAGAAAAGACAAAAAATATTAAATATTGAAGAGCTTGTGATGCATACGGTAAAAATCGGTCTCAAAAGTTGGATAGATTTGGAAGCAACACATGTCAAGGATGACCAGTTAGTGGTAATTCAACTAGGGTAATACTGAATACAAACATGTGAGCAGATAAAAAGCAATTCAAGATACGACCGTTACAGAATTGTTACAAAAGACTCCAAGATTCCTCCATCCTTTATTAGTCCTTATTAGGCTTAATTACCCTTTATTATTCTTTATCACCTTTTAATTATCTTTTATTACATCATTAATATTGGTATTAAGGTAGCATAATTTGTGAATCATGCACCCTATAGCTTTAGCATAAATAGAGACTTTCATTCTATTGCAAGGACACGAAAAACTAGTATGAAAAAAGGCTAATACTACTCTCTTATTCTGCAAAACTCTGTTCTGCTAATATTAAGTTTTTGGCATTGTTCTTTTTTCCGGGGAAGATCAATTCAAAGCTCAAACTTGCCTTTTCTTCAATTATTCTCATTTTACTCGCTTTTGCTCTTTATTATTTTATTTTCTCAGATCAATTTAATCCACGTTTCTATATATCAAGTTACAAATTTAATAGATATCATTTTATGGGTAAACAGTTTGGAGCCCACCGTGGGGCATAGACAATTGTGGTGTTATTTTGATCTGGTCATCTTATACTAACATGCTTTAAAGTTTTTCTGTTTTGAACATACTCCAGTTATAGCACACAATGATGTTAACAATTTGTTCAATGTTGGTTCAAACACCAACTACGAGAATGTGGGAATTTACACGATGTGACTCAACAGGATGATCCAACTGGTGAAACCTGTTATGATGGGAATGAATCAACTCCGAGCCGGGAGGAACAGTTGAAAAGAAAAACTCTACATGAGAGGAGTCCTACCCCTAATGATATGGATGATGAACCGGCAGAGATACCGTGAAAGTGTTGAGAGCACAACTACGAAAAATTATGAACCATTTCTCAAGACATGACTGGATAATGACTAAGCTTCAACAAACAATATTGGGGGCTTCAAATAATTCAAATGGTGAAGTTCGAGTCCCTCCTGGTGTGCCAATAAGTCAAACGGTCCCGGGACCGGAAACATTGCTTCAAGAGGAGACTTTAGATCAAACTACAATCAAGCAGGTGGAGCAGGCAATGGATCTGAAAATGAGAACAATGTGGGTGATCTTTTCAAAGTCGAACTCATGAGGTGTATGATAGAAAGAAATTCTCAAATGGATCAAAATGCTAAAGAATTCCATGCTCGTATGGATCAAATCCGAGAGGCACCTCCCGTCTTAATGGGCCCGAACTTGAAAAAAGTATTTTCAATTGCCGTTCAAAGCGAGCACGGCTCCAGATCTGATTCTAAAAAGATTAAAAATGCCGAATATTCAAGAATATGATGAAACATAGGATCCACAGGATCACATTACAACATACACCATAGCTGTGAAGGAGAACGATTTGGCTCCACATGAAATTGAATCGGTTTAGCTAAAGAAATTCGAGAAACCCTAACAAAAGGGGCTTTAACATGTTATTCACTTTTTCTTGAACGCTCTATTAACTCTTTTGAAATGCTTGTAGATGGTTTTATTAAGGCATATGCCGAAGCAAAAAATGTGTCAACAAGGAAAGCGAATATCTTCAAAATAGCCCAAGCAGACATGAAATTGTTGCGGGAGTTCGTGATAAGGTTCCAAAAGGAATGCATGCTATTGCATGTAGTACCGGATGAATGGGCAGAGGAGGCTTTTACCAAGGGTCTAAATCCTTTATGTTCGAATGCCTCGCTCAAACTCAAGGAAAACCTGCTAGAGTTCCTCTCAACAACGTGGGAAAATATTCATAACAGGTACGAGTCAATGATTTGCGTAGAAGATGATCAGTTAATTATATCAACATCTTCTATAGCCCAGAATCAAGGTCAACTGAACTTTGATCGGGGGCATTCCAGACACAGGTTTGAACCATATCTATTGGGATCACAGACTGACATGAGGCAGGAGCGTTCCCGTAGTAAGGCGCCATAAAATAACTTTGATGAAGGACATGTCTAGAAACGCTGGGGACTGTTACATCAAAGCATCGGAAACCATAACAATAAGTACCGGGAGCATCTGAAGATAGCTCCAGAATAGTGACAAAAAAGGCATTGTGTCCAAAGACATCACGTCCGTATAGGATACCGGAGATAGCTTGAACTGGCTCCAGAATAAAGAAAATGACTAGGGACTACCAGATGAGCCCCGAGGGGATAAAATAGAAGGAATTAGAATCAAGAACATGCTAGGCTTAATAAATGTCAACCCGACCACAATTATCTTGCAATGTATTTTTATTCATTTCCTGTAAACTCTCGTATATACAAAGTTGTATATATTTGTGCACGTTCAAAAAATAGAATGAAGCAAAACTTGTATCTTCTAAGATATTCTCGTATTTTTCTGAATGAACAAATTTATTTTTAAAGTTTGCTCACACTTAAAAGCAAATAAGGATTTACGAATCCGAACAACTATGTCAGATGAATAAGAGACTTCATCTTCATAAGCGCCATAAATATAAGGTCCCACTCTTATAAATGCATCCAATCAAATGGCTAAAGGTAGGATGCCTTGTATCTCGATTGTAAAGTTAACCGGATGCATTAAATTTTTGGACTTTATCAAAACTAGAAGTACAACATTCCTGGTCATTAACATCTCTGGTCTCTAAGGCTGTAAGGTTATAAATGTTTCGGGTACAAGTAAAAACCCAAGAGTTAAAACTCAAAGAATAAAAGTTCCGGGTGAACACTAAAAACCCGAGATCAAAATTTATGTGGTGGTGGTACTTTTTCAGCACAACCATTTATAAAAGAAAAATAAGTGGCAGAGTTGTCATCTGAATCCCTAAGTTCTACACTTTTTTTTTCCTTCGTCCGATTTTTGTCACGGTGCGATTTTTCCAGTAAGGTTTTTAATAAGGAAGTGGCAAGGTGGAAAGGATAAAATCTTTCATTTTCCGGTCACATCACAGTGAGTAACCAAAAAGTGAGGGGATTATCTGTATACGGTAAAAATTAGTCTCAAATATTGGGTAAATTAGGAAGCACCACGTGTTAAGGATGACCAGTCAGTGGTAATTCAACCCCGGTGACATCGGCTACAAACCTATGGTAGGATAATAAGCAATTCAAGATACGATCATTACATGATTAGTACAAAAGACTCCAAGATTCCTCCGGCCTTTATTAGCCCTTATTAGGCTTTATTACCCTTTATTATTCTTCATCACCTTTTAATTGTCTTTTATTGCAACACTAATATTGGTAATTAAGGGGGCATAATTTATGGATCATGTACCCCATAGCTCTAGTATAAATAGAGGCTTCCATTCTATTGTAAGGACATCAAAAACTAGTATTACGAAAAAACGCTAATACTACTCTCTTATTCTGCAAAACTCTATTCTGCTAATATTAAGTTTTTGGCATTGTTCTTGTTTTCGGGGAAGATCAGTTCAAAGCCCAAGCTTGCCTTTTCTTCAATTTTTCTCATTTTACTCACTTTTGCTCTTCCTTATCTTATTTTTTCGGATCAATTTAATTCATGTTTCTATAAATCACATTATAAATTTAACTATACAATTTTACAGGTAAACAGTTTAGAGCCCACCGTGGGGCATAGACAATTGTGGTGTTATTTTGATCTAGTCATCTTATACTAATGTGCTTTAAAGTTTTTTTTGTTTTAAACATACTCCAGTTATGGCACAGAATGATGTTAACAATTTGTTCAATGTTGGTTCACGCGCCTTCTGAATGATAAATCACGCGTCTTCTGATCCGCGTAACTCTTATGTCTGGACCGTGCTGTGCGAAGTCGCTCATGAATCACCTTTACTTTCTCCAAGCCATCCTTCAGTAAATTAGTACCATATAACCTAGCCTCACCGGGCTCAAACCATTCAATGGGCGAACGGCATCGCGGACCATATAAAGCCTCAAATGGAGCCATCTCGATGCCGAACTGATAACAGTTGTTATAACAAACTCGGCCAAGGGCAAGAATCGATCCCACTGCCCTCCGACGTCAATCACACATGCTCTGAGCATATACTCCAAGATCTGAACTGTCCGCTCCGATTGCCCGTCGGTCTGCGAATGAAAGGCTGTGCTAAGCTCTACCCGGGTACCCAACTTGCTCTGTACTGCTCTCCAAAAATGCAAAGTGAACTGAGGGCCTCTATCTAAAATGATGGATACAGGCACACCATGCAACCGAACAATCTCCTGAGTGTAAATCCGGGCCAACCGCTCTGAAGAGTACATAGTCATCACTGGAATAAAGTGTTCTAACTTGGTCAGCCTGTCGACAATGACCCACAAACGGCATCAAACTTCCTCAACGTCTGCAGCAACCCAACTACAAATTCCATGGCGATGCGCTCCCATTTCCACTCCGATATAACCATCTGCTGAAGTAGGCCACCTGGCCTCTGGTGCTCATACTTAACCTGCTGACAATTTAGGCATCTCGCTACATACTCAACTATGTCCTTCTTCATATGCCACCAATAATGCTGCCTCAGGTCGCGATAGATCTTCGTAGCACTTGGATGAATAGGATACCGAAAACAATGTGCCTCCTCTAGAGTCTTCTCCCTATATCCATCAAAATTAGGAACACATAGGCGACCCTTGAGTCACAGAACACCATCCTTACCGATAGTAACCTCCTTGACACCACCCCGTAGTACTATCTCTCTAAGAACCAGCAAGTGTGGATCATCGTACTAACGAGCCTTGATCCTCTCAAATTATGAAGATTGAGCCACAACGCATGCAAGAACTCGATTGGGCTTTGAAACATCCAACCTCACCAGTCTGTTAGCCAAGGACTGAATGTGCAAACCCAATGGTCTCTCCTCTACTGAAATGAATGCCAAACTACCCATACTCTCAGCTTTTCTGCTCAAGGCATCCGCAACCACATTTGCCTTGCCCAGATGAAAAAGGATGGTAATATCATAGTCCTTCAGTAACTCAAGCCACCTGCGCTATATCGAGGAGAGATCCCTCTGCTTGAACAAATGCTGCAAGCTACGATGATCGGTGTAAACCTCACAAGACATCCCATAAAGATAATGCCGCCAGATCTTGAGAGCATGAACTATCGCAGCCAACTCCAAATCATGTATGGGATAATTCTTCCAGTAGGGCTTCAGCTGACGTGAAGCATATGCAATAACTCGCCCCTCCTGTATTAATACATAACCCAGGCCACACGTGAAGCGTCGCAATACATAGTATACATCCCCCAGCCGGAAGACAACACTAACACCGGTAATGTAGTCAATGCGGTCTTGAGCTTCTGAAAGCTCGCCTCGCAATCACCAGACCATCAAAATAGAGCACCCTTCTAGTTCAATCTAGTCAAAGGTTCTGCAATAGATGAGATGCCCTCCACGAACCGGCAATAATAACCTACTAACCCCAAGAAGCTCCTGATCGGTCGTTGTGGTAGGACGAGGCCAACTTTGGACTGCCTCGATCTTCCTAGGATCTACCTTAATACCATCGCCTGATACAACATGTCCTAAGAAATCCATAGAATCTAACCAGAACTCGCACTTGGAGAACTTAGCATATAGCTTCTATTCCCACAAGGTCTGAAGTACAACTCTCAAATGCTGCTCGTGCTCCTCCACACTACCCGAGTAAATCAATATGTCATCAATGAAGACAATGAGAAATAAGTCAATATATGGCCTGAACACTCAGTTCATCAAATCCATAAACGTCGCCGAGGCATTGATCAAGCTGAAGGACATCACTAGAAACTCATAGAGGCCAAATCTAGTCCGGAAAGCCATCTTCAGAACATCCAAAGCACAAATCTTTAGCTGATGATACCTAGATCTCAAGTCGATCTTAGAGAACACCTTGACACCCTGCAACCGGTCAAACAGATCATCAATACGCATCAACAGGTACTTATTCTTAATGGTAACTTTGTCAACTGGCGGTAACCAATGCACATCCGCATAGTTCCATCCTCCTTTTTTACAAACAACACCGGTGCACCCCAAGGTGACACACTCGGCCTGACGAACCCCTTCGCTAGCAACTTCTCAAGTTGTCTTTCAAATCCTTCAACTCTTTCGGAGCCATGCGGTATGGTGGAATAGAGATAGGTTAGGTACCTGGTGTCAAATCAATACTGAAATCGATATCACAATCTGGTGGCATGCCTGGTAGATTTGAAGGAAACACATCGTAGAACTCCCACACCACGGGCACTGAATCAATCATGAGAGTCTCTGCAGCAATATCCCGAACGTAAGCCAGATAAACCAAATAACCCTTCTCGACCATATGTCGAACCTTCAAGAAAGAAATAACTCGGCTGGATGTACTAAAAGACAAACCCCTCCACTCCAATCTAGGAAACTCTGGCATTGCCAAGGCAACAGTCTTAACATGGCAATCAAGAACGGCATGGTACGGAGACAACCAGTCCATGCCCAGGATGACCTCAAAGTCGGTCATGTCGAGCAACAAAGGATCCGCTCTGGTCTCATAACCACAGAAAGTCACAATACAGGACAGGTAAATCCAATCCACAACAACAGAATCGCCCACTGGCATGGACACATATACAGGAGCACCCAAGGACTCACGAGAAACACCCAAAAAATGAGTAAACAGAGATGAAACATATGAATACGTGGACCCTTGATCAAATAGTACCGAAGCATCCCTACTGTAGATAGAAATAATACATGTGATCACGGAGTCTAAGGCTACTGCATCTGGTCTGGCTGGAAAGGCATAGAACCTAGCTGGAGCTCCACCTGACTGGCATCCGTCTCTAGGGTGACCCCTACTCACCTGCCCTCCGCCTCTAGACGGCTGGTGCGATAGCTCGTGCAGTGATCATGGGCTGAGGGCCCTACTATACTGCCATGCTCCGAAATTTGGGGCAGAATCTCCTCACACGATCAAGCTTCTCGCACTCATAGCAACCTCTCGGTGCGAAAGAGGACTGACCCTGAGTCTGACCCTAGGGACCTGAAAACCCACTGGAAGAACCCTGAGATAGTTGGTGGATGGTAGGAGCTCTCTGGAATGGCCCTGAAATAGGGCTGTACTGGAGTACCCCGAGAAAGCAGTTGTGCTGAATACGTAGGCCTACTAGACTAGCCCCTCACAAACTGACCTCTGCCCCCAAACGGAGGACCATGAACCCTCTAGAATATCGAGGCTGCTTGTCCCTCTGTGCCTGCTCTCGGCCTTGCTGACGAATACCCTCGATCCTCTGAGCTATCTCCACAACCTGCTCGTAAGGAGTCACTATCTCAATCTCTCGGGCCATAGTGACATAGATACCATAGTGCAAGCCCACAATAAACCTCTACACTCTCTCTGAATCGATGGGGAGTATCATAAGTGCATGACGAGACAACTCAGAGAATCTCGCCACATAATCGGTCACATACAACTGACCTTGTAGGAGCCGCTCGAACTGACCCCGTAACTCTTCCCTCTGAAAGGGTGGGATATATCTCTCCAAAAAGAGACGTGTGAACTGGTCCCAAGCCAAGGGAGGAGAACCAGCTGGTCTGCTGAGAAAATAGGACAGCCACCATCTACGGGCCCTGCCCTCCAGCTGGAATATGGTAAAGTCCACCCCATAAGACTCCAATACTCTCATGTTGTGCCGTCTGTCCCTGTAATGATCAATAAAATCCTGGGGGTCCTCATGTCACTCATCACCAAAGGCAGGAGGATGTAGCCCGGTCCACCTATCCTATAGCTTCTGGGGCTTGCCGGTCAAGGCTGGTCTGGGCTCTGGTATAGCCTCTACAACTAGCTGAGCCCCGCCCGTAAGTAGTGCTCCCGAGGTCTGATATATAGTAGCAGCATGACCTGGAGCTGCGGTAAGGGATTGTGCTCCCTCTCCCACCTGAGATGTGGCTAGGTCCGTTGGATATCAACCAGCCTGTGTCATAGAGTCCAGGAACCGCAGGATACAGCCCGTGACCTCCTGGAATCTCTGTGCGGACATGAAATCCCCCGGAGCTGGGTCAGCTGTAGGTACCTCACCCTGCTTCTCAATAACGGGATCCTCCACTGAATCCACTATTGCCACAACAGGAGTAACTCTGGGAAACCCTCTTCCTCTGGAAGGAGCTGGAGCCCTCCCTCGGCCTCCAGCAACAGCGGGAGGGCTCCTCTATCGCCGGGTACATCTACCGCACGCGTTCTTACCATCTGTGAGAGAATAAAATAAATATACTTAGCACAACATCAACTGCACAATAGGAGATGAAGAAAGAGAAGTTTCCTAACACCCTATAGCCTCTCGAAGATAAGTACGAACATCTCCTCACAGATCCGCAAGACTCTATGAGGCCCGCTCATGACTTGTGAGACCTATGTGAACCTACTGCTCTGATACCAAGCTGTCACGACCCAATTCCCACTATAGGCCGCGATGGCACCCAACGTCGCTGCTAGGCAAGCCAACGGTGAACGATCCATGTAATTGTTCATTTTAATATTTTTAAAGCCATTGATTTTTATTTAATAAGAGAATGATTAATAGTTGATTGTAGTAATGTAACGGATGAAATAAACGAAAGAGTGAAACAGTGAATTTAATAATCAAAACCATAGAATATCTACTAGAATCTCCCAAAACCCAGTGTCACAAGTGCATGAACAAACTAGTAGAATATACAAAACCTCCTATACTACTGTCTGGAATAAGAAAGACAGAATAATAAATACAACAAGAAGAGACTCCTTGCGCTGCAGAACGGGCATAGAGAGCAGCTCACCACTAAGTCTCCGGGTAGCGGGGGTACGCGCCTAAATGGCCGCCAGATGCACCTGCCTCAGATCCTGCACGATTAGTGCAGAGGTGCAGCGTGAGTACATAAATAACATATACCTTCCCAATAAGTATCTAGTCTAACATCGAAGAAATAGTGACGAGGGGTCGACATCGACACTTACGAAGGGTCAATAAATAAAGTACCCGAAATTATAAATAGGCATGGAATACATCAGTGATAACGAATTAATGAACAATGAATAAGTGATTCTTTAACTAACTATCATTTAAAAATCTTCAACTATCACATACTAATTTCAACAAGATCCATCAAGTAATTATAAATTTTCAAGTCATGGAAGAAATATCAAGTATAATCGGACTCCGAGCAATATTACACACGCTTTATGCCGAGGTCGTACAGCCCGATCCAGAATAATGTGTACATTACCGAGGGTCGACCGCCATGAACCATAGATGAATCTATTATATTTTTGAGGTGTTCGGCCCGATCCACAGGAAGAGAGAATACTCTACGAACTCCGACGAGGGTCGACCGCCATGAGCCATAGATGAATCTATTATATTTTCGAGGTGTTCGGCCCGATCCACAGGAAGAGAGAATACTCTACGAACTCCGATTAACGGCTACTCCAAGAATAATACTCAAGGAGGCATAATATCCACAAACAGTCAAGTAATCCGCAGAAACTCAAAGTTATGAAGCTCAGTCTTTACAAATCCTTTATCCAATATCAAATATAATTCAAGTAATTAAACTAACAAGTTAAGTACAAATAATCCAAGTGATACATGGTAGAGTCCTAAAACTACCTGGACATAAGCATGTTTTTTAACTACATGCGGACTCTCGTCACATCATGCGCAAGTAACACCCACAATTATTAGCAAACAATCATTTATAGCACCTACGGGGAAAATTCCCTCTTACAAGGTTAGGCAAGGTTCTTACCTCGTTTCAAGTTCTCTTTCCGGTCCACAATTCACACTAAATCCTCAAATCGGTGCCACGCGATCCGAAACTAGCCAAATATTGTATAAATGAATCAATATATGGTCAAAAGTTTATTATTTATCTATTATAGTAATTATCCAACCCAAATTCGAAGATTCCTAAAATTCACC